>VWZP01003405.1:1663595-1705647 GCA_013396995.1 Dicaeum eximium
AAAAAAAAACAACAAAAAAAAAAAAAAAAAAGACAGCCAAGTTTGAGCTATATGAGGACAGAAACATGAAACTTTCTCCTCCTTGCAAATTCTGATTAATGCCACATAAGGTAATTTGAATGTAGGTTTCTAAATTCTAATTTCTAATGCTGGCTTGTTTCAGCTACTATTTCTGTGTTTTCAAATAATTATTTGATCCTATCGGAAATTGATGAAAAAAGAGGATTGGCACAGAGTTTTCCTTAATTCTTAATTATGAATTTCCAGTGGTCCCCTGGGCACATCAACACCTGGATGTGGCACCCAGTGTTTGACTGACCTGGTGGTGCCCAGACAAAGGTTGGACTCAATCTTGGGGGAATTTTCCAGCCTTAATGATTTTATTCTAACGAGTCCATGCCACACCTTATGTTGTGAAAAATCAAAGAGCTTTAAGAAGTGGTGGAATTCCATTAAGATTATTTCAGGTGTCACACCTGAACATGGAGAAAATTCTGTACAGCAGCCACGGCAGCCAGGGGGACCAGTGGGGCAAGCACAGCTTACACAAGCTCAGCCTCTGAGGAGTAAGGTCTAAAAAAATTTCAGCTGGATAGAAAACACCTGGATTGGGCTGGGACACTTTCTGTTCATGCAGATTTACTGGGGGTCTTTCAGTGTCCCAAAAGCTGCAAAACTCAAGTTCTCCAACTCCCCCAAGAGCCACTGGTACTGGCTGTCAGTGGAAAATAAAATTATTGGCTAACAGAGCTACTGAAACCCAGGCCAGAACGCACTGAGGGATGTTTGGGGGTTCATTTGCTCTCTCTACTAGAAAAAGAAGAATTCTTTAGTGTGCACAGCATTATTCCCTCAATTAAAAACATTCTTGTCTGCAACAGACATGCCACATTAAGAAAGGTTAGAGCCAAAAGGACCCCATTTTGTTCGATTACAGCAGCATTAATTGATGTGTTTAATCAAAGAGATGCTTCTTGGCAATAGCATAAAGCTTCTCTTCTCCAGGGATGGTCCCAACCTCGCTGGCAGACTGGGGGATTTTAAATAAATACAAAACAATACCAGGAAGTGCAGGCTACTGTCTGAGCCCTGGCTTTGTGCAATTCCTTCTGAGAGTGGAAATTCCTCTTTTTTCCTTACACGTGCTATTCATCTTTTAACAGGAGACAAATCAATCAGAAATATATTGGCACTAATTATAAAATCACAAATGTGCTAAAATCTCACCAACAGAAGAGAAACACAATTTATTTACTTGGTTATGTTAAATCAGAGTTTATAATGTTGTTCACAATCTAATGCCTGTCTTACATGAGGAAAAATAAAAAAAAGAAATAAAAGAGACGCACATGAGAACAAGTTTTGGCCAAATCTCATCCTCTGCTTTCATTTCCTCTTACAGAAAGCTTATGTCTTGAGTTATTTCTGCCAAGCACTTTTTGGAAACTGAAGTTTGTGTACTTGCAATGGCTATTTCTAAACAAATCCATCATTCACCAGCAAATAAATGAAGAGTGATGATAAATAAAAAGATGCCTCATGCAATATGAGCACGCATCACCATTTTTATTAGTGGCTTCTAATAAATCTCTTTTAAAAACTATGTGCTGACCAGAGGGGAAAAAATAAAATAAAAAATAAAACAAAACAAAACAAAACAAACTCCTAAATACTTCATGGTCTTTGGCAGGGACTCACCCACCGTAATTGCTAAAATCTGAACTTCATGCTCCCCCAACTCATGGAAGTTTAAATGGACTAAAGTATTTGGGGAATTGGATTTAAATGAATCTGAGAGTATTTCTGCAGAGAATGATCGAATGCAGAGCAAAGCATTTCATCACAAACGAGAAGTGAAGTTGATTGAGCAACAATTCCCATCATTATCGGGTGAATTTCCCAGGATGCTTACTGCAGTCACACTGAAAAAGCAGCTACTGATATTCTAATTACACAAACTTTTGGAGGCTGAAGTTCCTAGAAGGGGCTGAAAATTTCAGACCATTCATTTCTTAAGAAAGAAATTCTGGTTCCTGAGCCATAAATAGAAATTTCTCTTGATGAAATAGCCAATAACAACTCAGCAGAGCAGATCAGCCTAACCCAGCAAACTCTAGTAAGAAACCATCTCTGGATGCCAGTCCAGTACATTCTCCATGCAACCCCAAATAACTCCCTCACAGTTGTTAGGAGCCCATATTTGGGGTTTTTTTCCTGTTTAGTTTTTTTTTCTGGCAAGCTCTCTGCTGTTTCAGTTTCATTTTAAGCTTCAAATCTCCCTCTCTTTCACAAGGGTGTAAATTCCTTCTTGGAAGTTGCCCATGTCTCCATGCCAGGGGCCACCTAGGAAATCCTCCCACACGTTCCTCATCTTTCCAGCATTATTTTTGGAAGGACAGATGGACTCACAGGTATTCCATCCTGGAGGGGGCCCTGTAGTGGGGGTAGAGCTGAGGGATTTTTTTAGCAATATCCATATGATCATATTAGATGCGACTCCAAGAGCTGTCTGCAGGCAGCAAATATATGGAGGGATAAATTTAGATTCCTGTGTGCTCAGAAGACCTCGATACAGAACAGTTTAGATGCAGCCACTTAAAGTACTTTTCTTTAAAAGTGCCTCTCGTGTTAGGCTACTTCCTGCAAGAGATGGATTAGAAATTCAGAATAAAAGTATCTGATCTTTTATCCCTTACAGCAAGGTGTTTCTTTAATTAGGTATGATCATTTTGTTAGGAAAATAGATACAATATTGTTTAGAACAATTTCCAACATTTCCAGCAATGTAAAACATAAGCAGCAGAAACAAAAAAAGCATTTTTTCCATTAGCAACAGTCCTGCAGCTCTGCCTAACTCCTTTATCTGACACACAACACACAATTAGGTTCCATCTGAGATGAGAAATGTTCTCATTACATAAAATTTCATACTGTTATCACATAACTTCAGACTTCACAGCAGCAATTTTATGCCCTGTGAACACGTAATTTTGATGCTAAAATAATGCAAAAAACTTTCCTCAGGAGATTCTGCCTTGGACTAAACAATCTCCCTTCCAGCTCTAACTGTGGTGTGATTCTGGGACTTCCCTCCCAGCACACACAACACTTCAGAGAGCTGCATGTGGCCCACAGTAGCTTTCCTTTTTTTTTTTTAATTTTTTTTTTTATAAAATCTCTCTGGCACCCATTCCATAACTGGCCTAAGAATGACTCCTGCAGCTGCTGAGACAAACCACAGCTGTGGTAAGAACAGGATGATGCCTGTATTTACGAAAGGAGGGGTGCAGGATTGTAGTTATGATATTTTATAAGTTTCTTGCGTGCAAACTTGCTGAATTTTGCCTTCCATGGGAAAGCTCAATCGTAAGCACAGAATCTGATAAAACCTTTCTTTGAGCTGTGTGTGTTTCAAGGACAGGTGGTGTTTGGCTGTCCTGTGTCCCACATGGGGGATGGGAGCCTTCTCTTTTTCTTGACCAATGAGGTGGACAATTGTTTATCTTGGAATTCTGAGTATTCTACCAGTGAGCATGAAGAAGAAAGCATGTTAGCTCGGGAGCAGGGCAGATATAGCCCAAAATCCTTCTGATCAGTGGAGTCATTCTAATAAATCATATAAACATTCTGATATTGGAGTCAGAATCCTGATTCACCATTGGGCACAACAATACAGGGTGGCACCCTTTGGCTGTCACCCCTTGGCTGTCACCCTTTGGCTGTCATCCCTTGGCTGTCACCCCTTGGCTGTCACCCTGCTTTGGAGCTCATCAGGCTGAGAATTCCAGCCCCTTCAAGAGCTCTGGTCTCCAGAGAACCTTGGCAACACCTCCCAGAGGAGTTCCCCAGCCCCAGCAATGCCCCAGGCAGCGTCCCCCCACCTGGCACAGCTCCTGGATCCCCAAACCAGCACCAGCTCTGCTGGAGCTTGGCTCCTCCTGTTCCGTGTGGATTGGGAAGGATGGGGAGAGAGGGAAGGGCTGCCACTGCTGCTGGCTCCAGATGGCCCAGCTGGCCCGAGCTGGCTCTGAACTTGGCTGTTTCCTGGGAATCCCTTGCCAGATTTCCCTGTTCAGCAGCCCAGTGTGCAGCAGCACCCGCAGCAGCTGCCAGCCAAGCACAGCTCCACCAGCTCCTCACTGCTCATGGGACTCGTTCTTTGCAGCTCATTGTCTGCTGCTTTCCACTCCTGCTCTGCTCTAACACTAATTACAAAACTTCCACGCTTTGTGCGAGCTGCAAAATTCCTTCCAGAACTTCAGTGCCTTGCAACAGAGCCAGAGCACTCAAAGGAGGGTGCAGGAACCAGAACAGTCCCAAACACTGAACAGTCTCACTTCACCATGCTGGGAGACAGTCCTTGGGATTCAAATAATTCAAATTTCATCCCAAAACATTCAGCAAGCCTGGCAATAGTATGTCCTGTGCTACTGGGCATTTAATTCCTTTTTTCTAAGAACACTTTGAAAAATTTTTCATACCTCAAGGTTTACAAAAACAGAAAGAAAACAGCTAAAGCTGTTTATAAAGTTATTATCAATTCCTAAGATGAAGTTAGTCAGGATATTAGAAATAAGTCTTTTTAGCCACTTAAGAACAAGTTTTAGGAGTTGTCACAATCCCACCAAATATGAATGCTTACTTCAATTATTCCTGTGGTCACTTTAACAGTACACTGAATAATTTGCCAACATGAGTCAAATTCAGAGTTTCAACCCTTTGCTGCTTGAGGCACTAAAACAGATCAGAACCTGAAAATCTGGCCCAATGGCCTGCCTACAATGTAGCATTTAGCTAAGAGAAAATACTTGAGATGTCACAGACACTTAAAAATTCCCTCCATTTGCAGCAAGCGGTAACCAACTGGCCAAGCAATGAGACTTCCAGGACTTTATTCAGTCTGACACGAGTCCACAGCAGATGTACACTCGAGCAAACTGATGTAGGGTTGGAAAAATCCACAAGAAGCCACCTGCTAATATTTTTCTGCTGCAGCTCTCGCTAGATAAACTGGATTTGGTTGTGCCACAGAAAGTTCCAGCTCCTGCAGAAGCTCTCCTGCCACAGCAGCTGAGCTGAGTCCAGGGCTGGGAAACACAGGGAGAGCTCCAGAGCGCTGAGAAATCCCAAGGGAGTTCAGCATCCCCAGCTGTGATGAGACAAACAAGGCAGGGTCAGTCCCCAGGTCAGAGAGAAGCACCAATTTACACCAATTTGTCCTCCAGTACCAGCCTTGCTCCTTGTTTCTCTCAGGGTCTAAAGAGAGATGAAAGTTGTGGGTCAATGATCTCACTGTGGAAGTCCCAAGAGTTATGAGAGACATTCACAGCACAGGAGCAGAGGAGTGAGACAGTGACTGATGAAGACACAACTAAATTTTGTACCTGTTATTGAATTTCATTCTTTCAGTAGGAAGCAAATCATCTTTTCTTCAAGTATTTCATTAAGTCTCTGGGCCAAGGCACACAGAAATGTTGCTACTTTGGGTAACAGACACTGATGAAGAAATTTTCTCTGTATTTTCTTACAGTATTTTTATTTTTCTCCCACTGTTCATTATTAATCATCCCTTTTCTGATTGCCTCTTTCATAAGGAGCAAACTTTCAGACAGGGCAAGCTCCTACATTCCAACCTTTTTGTTTCTGGTACTGATTCCAGCATTCCAAGGCTATGCTTTTGCAGGGCTTATTTAAATTTGTGCCACCAGTGAATGAATGAATCACAGTTATTTAATTTCCCTCTACTACAGGCCTTGTCCTTCACCCTACTAAAGAATAAAATTCTATGTTGAATTTAATTTGCTTTAAATATATATATATTAAATGTACAGAGCGAGGAGTGCTGATTTAAGGGCAGATTTTGAAGGCACTGTGGTTTTCAGCAGGAGCCTGGGGACAGCATCACTGCTCACTGGGGACTCCAAAATTCAGATGTACCTCTGAGCTGAACCCCCAAACTGAAGAGGGACACACAGAACAAGTATGCAGAAGTTCTGATAATGAAAATTATCAGCAGGCCTCCAGGAAGAACTTTAAGGAACAAACAAGTTACACACCACACTGGGAAAATTTAGGTTTGGTTTGTTATCAGGAATCAATGTTATTTTTCAGTGAGACACCTTCTGTATCTGCAATGCAAGCCTGAAATTATCTTTATCAGTGAGCTACCACATGAATCACAGCTACAATTATTTATTAAGGACCACGAAAGCAGCAGGAATTATTTCAGATCATCAGGCTGGCTGAGTGCACACACCATGGGTAAAAAAACTCATTTATACCCAGACATTTGTGCAGGAATTTCCATCCACAGAGCAGAGTTTAGGAACCAAACAGATGCTGGTGTTCTCCAGCTGAACATCTGTTTCCCTGCAGACAAGGAATGACCTCTGGTACCCAAAGGAAATAAATCCAGTTTCTCCACCAGGGGTTCTGCTGGTGGAGTTATCACCCGAATGACTCTGAGCTGATATTGGGAACTGAAATCATTATTCCTGTTACAGTACCTGTGTTTGATTCTTTTTTTCCTACTGGAATACAAATTACTCACTTCAGAGGAGTCTCCTTACTGCTTGGTAAAAGTCAGAACATTGTGGATTTAATTGGGTTTTTGTTAAATTAATAAACGTGGTGCATCCTGAGTGAATCCACCTCCAATAAATGTTACAGAAACCTTACAAAATATTTTCCTTGATAAGTAAGAAATTTATGGGTGATTGATTAATTTCTCAATTGTTTAGAAATGATCTTTACAAGTATTTTCATGAGTTAGTGGGGAGTAGACTTTTGACAGTTTTGGCCACAGATTTACTTTGTCAATGATTTGTGGTCATAAGAATTAAAGAAAATCTTACTAGATTTTAAAATATTTGGAATTAACCTAGAAAACCTGGAAGAGTGCATTACACTTCACAAATTTAACCTACACTGTGCTTAACTTCTTGAACAAACTATAAAAATCAAATTTATAGTTAGAAATAATTTAGAATATTAAATAATGCAGGGTTAGAGCGTACAAAATATCAAAATCCCATTTAGAATCAAATTCCGTCTTTGAAAGCTTTTAAATTCTTTTTCAGTCTTGCCTTGCAATAAACACCAAGTTATTATCTATTAAACACATGGTGCATATCTGTTTTTTCTCTATATAATTAACATATTATGATATATTAATGTGTATAAATCTATTTATGATCTGTACAATGACATTATCTAAAGGTGGCTTGAGTATTTAATCTATCAAAGCTGTCATAAAAGTGGAAAGTATTCATATTCCTATTAACAAAATGGAGACTTGAGACAAAGAGAAAATTTAAATATTTGTTTATGCTAAAAAAACATGTCACATACAAAAATTTAGGCCAGGTCTTTTAAGTTCCAGTCCAGAACTAACTGTTCTTGTCAGAAGTGTAGCCAAAAAAAAAGTTTCATTTTTAATTTTACTAAGGTGAAAGCAAATGCTCATTCTGCTTAAAGTAGCCAAATTATGTGAATGTTGAGGAAGAGTCACTTTTTAAAAAGAAATAATGATGTAGTAGGCATATTCAGGGAAAAAAGTTCATCTGTAACAATGGAAAAGGAGATAAAGATAGGAGAAAACTCATCCATTGGGAATGCAGCACAAATCAGGCTTAAGAAAATAAAAAATACTGAAAATGTCCTTTTGCATAAGTTTGATGAGAACTATAAATAAATATGGCCCAAGTAATGAAGAGTAAAAGCTTTGGAAGAGACACTCAAATTTAATTTGTGTGGCTTTGATGAGAAATTTATCAGCAGAGAAGGTATTAATTCTATTCCACTCTAAAGGCATTTGTTCCTAAACTGCCAGATAAAGGTGGAATTCAGATACAAATATGGTTTTGATGGTTTATTTTTTATTGGTATTTCTCTCTGAAAAATATCCTTGTGTGCTGGGGGAAGGCAGCTGACTCCAGCAGTTTGAGCAGAGAGATAATTAAAATGAAATTAATCGTTAAAGTGTTTCAAAGGCAGCTCAGATAGTTTGCATATTTGTACTGTGGAATATCTCAGAGCCCAAATCTGTGGGGATTGATCTTGATCCGAACTGGGTTTGGAAGGGGAAGGTGACTGTGAGTGATGGAGAGAGATGGGGAAGGCTGGTGTTCATCAGAACCTGATTTTACTGTGAACTACAAACACTTATATCCTGCTCCAGGAAGGCCAGCAAGGTTTTACTACCAGGATTAGGCTAAAAATCACATACACAAACTTATGCATATTACAGCATTTCTTGTTAGCAGAGTTAATGAAGTTTTCTTTTCTTTTTTTTTTTTTTTTAATTTAAACTGATTGAATCTTGATTCAATTCTCAAAGTTGCATTTGCTTTTGCCAAGGCATCCTGTTATCAAATCTCTTATTTACAGTTCTCATATGACCACCTCCAAAGTCCTACAGGTGACAGCCCTGGGCTTGCCAGGGCCAAGCTGCCATTGGCACACGGGCTCAACTCTTGCTCTAGCACGTGTTTTCCATTTAATTTGGGCAGATTTGCCCCAGTTCCAGCTCTCAATCCATTCTCTGCTGCTCATGAGGCTCCAAAGTGCCCCATTCCTGTGGGGGGTGCTCAGAGCTGGGGCCCCCACAGCTGCACCTGCACGGCCACAGTCAGAATTCTGTCACAGGGTCCCTCTTTAAAATGCACCATTTTGATTTACTTTGATTATTTAAAATCTTCAACCAAATTACTGAGTGTGTGAGCTCGTTCCATTCAGCCTGTGGTTGAAGGATGAATTGGGGATCTGTTCATTCTCTCTTACTTCTACACAGAGACAGAAACAGGGCCAGGACCAGGTGTTCCAGCCCAGATCTCCCACTTTGGGTCTGCCTTACCCCTGCACATTTTGTAAACGTGGCACCCTTCTGTAAATGTTGGTGGCAGCAGCTCTGCTTGCAAGGCAAGAGAAGGGGAGAGAGGAAATATTTCCCCTGGCAACTTTTGGAGACATTGTGACATTCAGATTTGTAATCTGCTAAAAGAGGGACAGGTACAATGTCCAATATCTGCATCTGCACAATGTCAACCATAAACATTCTTATTTCAGGCTGCTAGAAACATGTGTTCTTTGTTTAGTTTAATATTAAAAACACCTACACTCTAAACTGATAGATAAAAACCCCAAAATTTTATAAGTAAAGATGCACAAAATGGAGTTAGACCTGAAATTAGTTTAATAATCAGCTGATTAAAAATAATGATTTAAAACACTTGCAGTTTTAGAATTATTTAAAATACAGGTACTAAGAATAGTTGGGTTCTGATACACCCTGATTGAAAACTCATAAAATTTACTCTTTGAAAGTTCTTAGGGAAAGTAAAAATCTTTCAGAAGACATTAACCATCCTAAAATAAGTTTTATAGAACGGGTTACTTGAGGTCTCAAGTAAACAAATAACAAAAATATGATTTTTCAGCAAGTTCTTTTGAGCCTCCAAATCAATCAACACTTGGCAGCATTTCTCAGCTGTTCCTATGAAAAGCCATGTACAGATTGCAGAAGCATCAGTTGCTCTGATAAATCCCACTATGCTAATGAGGTTGATTATTTTCTCTCTACAGATGAGAGGAATATTGGCATATAGGCAGTAAACTGTTATTAGCACATTCCCAATAACAGTTTTTATTTTCTGACTCATTGGCCTGGGCTCATCTATAAATCCCACAGGATTTATGGACATAAGGAAATCAGCACCTTCCTCTGGTCTGTTGAAATAGGTCTGGTTTCTCCATAGGGTAAAGATTCCATAAACATTTGACTCTTCTTCCTTCTCACTTTGTATTTGCACCTTCAGATAAAAGATAAGAAATCTGCAGTTAATCTATTAAAAAATGCAATGCATTTTGTTGTGGCCATCTAAATACATGTCAGTTATTAGATAAAAAATCGAAATAAATGGGTTGATAACCACATAGTCTAACTGAGAAGGCTGGATTTTGTACATAAAAAAGCTCTGGTTTGTCAGGAAAAAAAAACATGCATGAAAAAGGCTTAGGCAAATATTTAATTATATCCAGACCTCCCATTTGTGCTATCCATGCTTATCTATCCACACTCAGTTTAGAAGTGTGCCAAGAATGAAGCAGGGAAATACAGGTTACCAATAGGTTAAGCTCAATGACATCTACTACAATGGAATTGCTTTTAGCTTAGCTATAAATCAAACAGGAAAAGTAGCTAAACAAATTGTATCTGCAAAGCTGAAACAGTTCAACAGGAAGACAACATAGCAGTGATTTAATCTTTCACCCCAAAATAACTGAATTACATGAATTGGTGCTATTATCCTATATCATAATATGCTTTAGTACATGCAGGGCAATGAACATCAGGCAGCAGTAGGAGCTCCATGACATTACAATATATGATGCTGGAGAGTGCAAAGTAGAGGAGCAAGGCTGGAACAAATGAAACTTGGGGATAGAATATTTCAAAGTCAGAGAAATAAGTAAGAGGCAGCATCCTAAAAAAAAAAAAAAAAGAATACTGTAGGCAAATACAGTCACTATTTCACTTTTTTTCAAAGAAAATTAAAAGCTCCATGGGCCAGAATGGAAATTTAACTCCTGGAAGACTGGACAATGAGGATCATTATGTGTGCAAACGCTAATTACAGAAGTGTTCATGCACATTCAAATTCCTCACCATAGTGAGCCAATTAAACCACTGCAGCAAAGTTTCTCCTGAGCCCACACTGGGGCCAGGAAGAGCAGGGATGATCCACAAGACCCCAAGGACTTCAAACTCCCTTTTTAGTACTCAGATAAATCACCAAGCTGCAGCTGAAGCTCTAGACTAAGGACAGTGAAGACTAATGGCTCTGTTCTCGTGGCTGCTCTGGACAAATCTCAGGTCCCAAAAGGGCATTATTTGTTTCTCTATTTGCTCTGGAGCTCAGGCTAAAAGAAGTGGTTTCCACACTTAGGTTTTTCCTCGTGGTTTTGTGTTTTGCTCTTGGCCAAGGTGACCTCGTGGCTTTACCCATTCTCTAAAGGAGCATTAACCTCACCAAGAATTACAGACACTGGCTTCTCTCACAGAGCCAGGAAAGAGGTTTTCTACATCCAGAAATCATATCTCACTGCTGATTGTCCCACTTCTGGAGTGCCTGAACAGGAGAATGAAAGGTATTTAACAGCCAAAAGATGTGGAGGAACTGAAGGGGGAAAGGACCAAGCTGGGAAGCAAACCAAAATCAAGGCCCCAAACTCCCTGATCTGATACAACATAAGTTCTTCTGTCAAATATATACACACATGTAGTGTCTTCGAAATTCTGGCAATATTATTTTATACAAAAGATTTAACTTTGTGCAAATGATAGCTGGTACTATATTTTAGTACGTATTTTTATTTATAGCCCAGTTCCACTTATCTGTGAGATACTCATCTTGTTAAATTTATCAAAAATAGCTTCAGCATCACCAGTGTGCAGGAAAAACAGCCAAAAACTGGGATTTTACTGCCTGGCCTGCCCTAGGATTCCTATACTCCTGCAATTCTAGGTATCCAAGCATCACCTGAAACAGCCAAGCTGTGTTTGACACAGCACAGAAAGGAGGGATTCAACACTGTCAGAGATGCTGAACAATTAAAGCTTTAGCAGTTAGTCTTGGAAAGGGTTCTTTTTGATGTTTCTTGCCTGTCTTATAGGCAAATTACCTTTGATAATCTGGCCGCCTGGCTCAGAACATTATAAAATCAAAGTTAGTTCCCAATACATCAAACTTTAATTTAGACAGAAATGCCTCCCTCAGAGCTGGAATGCTCTTAGTACATGGGCAGCCTTAATCTTGCATGTTCCCCTGATTCAAAATAATATTTCATCCTCAGCCTGTGCAGAGAGTTAAAAATAAATGCTGACAATTATAACTCTGTACAACTGAAGATAAAAGCAGACTCCATCAGAATATGTTACACTGGAAACATCCCACCAGTTTGGGCCAGTTTGCTTTGTGCAGCTGGAAAGGTGAGTGGAGGGAAAGGTGAAAACTTAACATGGAAAGGATCTTCAAGAACAAGCTGTAAAGCTTTGGAAAGGTTTCACCTGTGGGTTCTCATAAAGTAAAGGAAATGTGCTTCTAAACCAGGCTTTTACTGTTTCTTCACTGAGGAAGAGAGGGAAGAAGTTTTATTAATGTTGAAACACAGCCTAATTATGCTACAGCAAATTATACACTCCATATTGTACATACACAATTATCTCTAATGTATATAAACCCTTATGGAGAGAGAGGAAAATTTAATTGCAGGCAGACCCGACAATGGAAGACAAAAGTCTGAGAACCAATCTATACTGAAACCTGGACACTGAAGTTGAAATAGATACCTGTGCAGCCAGAAGGATGCTGCTTCAAAATATTGCCTTGTCTTTGGTAAAGAGCTGGGTTTTTAAATCGACTTTTGGTTTAAAAGAAGCAGAAATCCCTCAGCCTCTTACCATGGGAGGGTGAAGAGGCTCGCTAGAGCCTGGCTGTTTGTGCTAATAAGAGAGTAACTCAATTTACTTGAGTACTGATCAATGCTAAACAATCAGAGAAGTTCATGTATTATGTATTTCAGAAGAACCTGTGCTTTTTAGTGGAATGTCACAAGGTTAAACTACTGGTAGACACCGTTTCCCTTGAGCCCAATTTCTGCTACAGTGCTTCCTATCCACATAATGAAGAAACAACGGCAAAATAAAGCATTGTTTGGAACGCATAATGAACTGCTCTCATAAACTTCAGCCTTCAAAAGTCATTATATTTTACAGTTTGATGCAGCAGACAATTCTCTGGCCTCCATTTGCTGGCTGTGCAGGGCAATGTGCACTGCTTTTTACCCTGTCTCAGGAATTATTGATGGAACAATTGTCATGGCTCACACTGCTAATACCGGTGCATTAGCAGCTGGGAGAGTTTGTTACAGACTTCCTGGCAGGTGCACTGTGAGATCTTCCTCTGCTCATCATCCTGAACGGTTACTGCAGGAAATACCCAAACAAATAACTTTCAACTTATCTGTTCTTCCTGTCATTGACTGTTTTCTGTGGTTTATTTGGTTCTCTTACACGAAATTGCACTACAAATCCCAAACACTTGTTTTTAGTTCGCAGCAATTCACAGGAAAGCTTTGTTTGATTTTTAAATCAAGTGAGAGCATTTCATACTCATAACTAAAAGACAAAATACTCCTGCATTCCTTGCAGCATTCTGCTGATGAGCACATGTAAGGACTGTTATTCTTAGACAATAACTCAAATATTACTACACAGTAACAAAAATTATACTTAAATTCAATGAGTAAAACCAGAGATGATTTATTTGCTTCTGTTACCATGCACATGGAGGACCTCACATTAACACCTCTTGAAGCTACAGGACTTCTAATAGTTATACTTCAAAGCCTTTGTTCTTTGTTTTTCACCTGGAATCAGGCACAAATACACTTTGGAATAAGTTGCCTAAAGTTTATTGGAATCACCATTCCTGGAAATATTAAAAAATAGCTGGAAAAGGCTCTGAGTACACCAAGGTTTACCAAGCTTTGATTGGGTTTTGGGCAAGAAGACATTCAGACATCTTCCATGTCCTAGGTCATTCCACAGCTCTTTCATAGTCAGAAAAATTCCCTACACTCCACACCCAACCCTACAGTGCACGAAGCAAAATGAATGGAAAACAGGTTAAGCTGTGGAGCAGCTCTGATGGGGATCTGGCTCAGAGAATTCACTCAGAAAATTACATATGCTAACAATGGCTTTTAGAACTGAGGGAGACAGAGAAGGGATGATACCATGGAACACTTATTGAAATGTTCAGAGGCATTAATGCCACTATTTATACATCAACATATATTGCAAAGGTTACTTAACATCTCCTTGGATTAGTATGTTGTTCAGAATGAAATTAAAATTTATGACTGGAATTTTGAATAATTTATAGCTATCACAGACTAGGGTACTTGAGAGTCTCTATTCAGTGGAATGAATACGCACATCTAGATCAAATACATAATATATAGCTATGGAATTAATTGCAGACAGAAAGGAAGGCAACGAAGAGAGGCTGATAAAAAGGAGAAGTGGGTGCATGTCTTGCTGAACATAGACAGAAAGCACTGCAAGAAATGGGTCACAGAGGAAGAAGAACAAAATGATCACAAGGTACATCATCAGAAGTCTATTCAGAAGTGCACAAGAATGGAAAACCTAAGGAGGCATGAAAGGGAGAGGGGTTCTGTCCTGACGGAGATCCTGAGTGCCGACAGCCAGGTCTGCCTCTGGAGCACAGCCAGAGCCTTTCTGCCACTCTCTGTCCCTCAAACTGCAGCTGGAAGTCCCTATTTTAACTAATCTGGCAGAATGCAGGATTACTCATTATCTATAGGGATCATTAATTAAAAGCAGTATTAGAATTCACTGTGGCGTTGCTGTGCCAGGGTCAGTTTTCAAGGTAAGTTATATTTCACACAAAGAAAAGAGAGACTTTTTAAAAGTCAATTTTCAAGATAAAGCCTTTGGGACAACCATTATCATCTGCTATGTACTTTAACATTTCCATAGCCTTTAGGTGTTTTAGGAATGTAATTGCACATTTTTACTAGTAAGCATTAACTTCTATTTACTGCATTTACTACTGATTGTGTTTATCAGAAGTGATCTGTGTTGGGAACTCACAAACTCAGCATAATTACAAATGTTTGGGGAAAGATGGTATTTGTGCTTACATAGACCAGACCCAGGGAAAAATTATTGATTTATAGGATGGCAGCCTCAATAATCTTCATAGTAATTAAAATCTTCTTATACTAGTGGGCAATCAGAGGGATTGGATCTCCCTTCAGGATTTGCTTCCACAGCCCTTGAAATTGCTGGAATTAAAGGAATCCAACCCCCCCCATCATTCTATTTTAACAACCTACATCCTAAAACCCCACCCTTAAAATTTCAAGGTTCAGGATCACTATTTAAATCAAAGCCTAAATATGCACACGCTGGATTTTCTCTCCTTTCAAGTGAGTCTTTCTGAAAAAAAAACCCCAAACATTCCTTTATTTGCTCAAGATGAGGTTAATGCATTTCCAGAGACACTACTTTTGCAGATGGCTTGAATTAGAGAACTGCTACAGTTATCATTATGCAGCTATTCAAAAAGAAAATTTTAGAACTTGGCAAAAAGAAGAAAAATAATGTCTCATAATACTCTGTCCAGACCCAAAGCAGGAAAAAGAGAACACATAAAACTCAAAATGCTGAAAATTATCAAGCAGAATAATGCTTGAAAATTTGAAAATTATAAGTATGTGTGACATTAAGATTTGAAATTCATACATCCAAGGTGGGGAAGAAAAGCACCGTGGTAGGATAATTTACATAGAAAAAAGAATCTGAAGTCTGAACAACAGGCAGGAGAGAAATAATGCTGTGTGAAATTTAAGATCTAGAGGTACAAAAAAAGTCAAATTTACTTTTTTCCTTTGTCTTTTCTTTCCTGCAGTTTTTTTGCACTGTGCTGGGGCTGGATCCCTGTGTACAATTAAATTTAAAGACACAGCAAAGCACACTAAGTGTGAGGGTTTGATTTCCAAGTGTTTATGGATGAAACCATAAATCATCACCAAAACTAGAAGACAAAATGCCACTGAGGCAGGCAACAACTACAGAAATCTGATTTATCTCCTGTTAAATTCTATTGTGAGAAATAATTTCATGAAGTCATACACTAATTTGTGTGCTCAGGGGACCTTGGCTCTAATTCTTCTCTGGGAGGTACCTAGTTGTGAAAAACTGTTTAAAAGTCTTCATTAAGGCAAATAAATTAACGGTGACACAAAAGCAGTTGACAGCAATTGTCAGAAGGAAAAATTCAGAACTGGAAACAAAGGTGGCAGTCAGGTCAGAAATTAGATTAATTTATAGATTAAGAAAACACACTTTCACAAGTCTTCCAAAAGTTTTTAATTTCTATATTTTATCAGAGCAATTTAATGCATTATCTTTTTCTTTAGGTGGCAGACAAATGGAAAAAAATAAAAAGCAATTTAAGTATAAAATCACAGACTCACAGCATCATTGATAACGGATAGATCCAAAGGGAGCAGAGTTAGGTCAAACCTCATCTGTCTTAAAAATCACAGCAATGTGCAAATGAGTCCAATAAAATGGTCTATTTTTAGTATGATGATGTCCTGCCTGCAGAATATGATAATACAGGATAGACCTGAAACTAATCTCAGAATACTTCATTTACTGATTCTTCTGTAAAAAGTAACTGCAACAATTAGCACTTTAATACATTTTCATTCATGAGCAATGAAGAGAGGTCTTGTTCATATTTGATAAGAGCATAAAGCAGACCTGAGGCAATGTAATTAACCAGTTATACTTATTATTAGATTCAAGTTGTCTGTTCAGTCAGAACTGCTATTTGTAACTTGCCACCTGAAATAAGTTTATCTGCTGTCACCACCTTGCTGTAGTACAGGATGCTGAGTTTGTGTGGTTTTGTTAGAAAGGTATCAAAACTAATAAATAATCACACAAAGACTCCCTGTTCTCAAGTTTCTTCCTCCAGAATCCTACAGACATGAGGATACCTGACTGTGGATGTCAACTATTCCACATCCTGTATGTGGAAGTCTGGACACAAATATGACACTTGCATAAGTGGCTAAAATGTATTTTCTAGAATTCTTTGTGGGACTAGTCTTTGGAAAACTGGCTAAAAAAACCCAAAATACACAGTTGCTCTAACCTTTTAATAAAGATTTCCTATTCCAGAAGGGGGAAAAAAAATTACCAATAGCTTCATTACTATTTTGGACCCTTTCCCACATGTGTTTTACTGGACAGGTGTGACAAGGCAATCCTTTAAATGCAACCCTAAAGAGAACAAAAGTAAAAGCTGTCAAAGCACACAGATTGATGCCCCTTTCTGAGAATGTGCAGAACAATGTTCTGTTTACATTTACCTCGTTTTTGGCAGTCAAAATAGAATCCTCCTCCCAGGAGCTCTGAGAATCTGTGTCTCCACAGAGGTGAAGGTGATAAGAGAAAAAGTGATTTGCCTTGACCTTTCTAAATGGCTTTCTGCATGTTTTGTTTTGTTGTGGGCTCTTTCATAAGGTTTGGAGTTTGTCTGAGTTTTTTTGTTAAGTTTCAAAGGAATTAGAACTAAAAATAGAACAGAAATGATGCTGCAAATACCAAGAACTCCCACTTTTCTCCCTGCATCATTTTTGCTCACCGTTTTTGGTTTTTTAAACAAAACTTACTGCCTATTTCATTTTGAAGCGGAGCTATACAAGATTTGATAGTTTAGTCGCTTTGTTTGTTACATGGTATTGATTCCAGGCTTCCTACAGCAATGGAAATAAATTGGCACCCCAATTAGCTGTCATAAATCAGTTTATTTCCTGGGGCTGCCCCTGGCAGACACGTGCCCCAGCAAGGACTGAAAGCACTGAGGTGCAGTTGGACCCAGTGAACCTGGGGAGGGAAAGGAAAATAAACAGTGCTGTAACCTGTTAACTTGNATTGTAACCTAAACCTTCCACTGATTTCTTTCGCATGCCAAACACAACCCGGTTCTGATTTTTAAGCTGACCATTTTCATGTTACAGAGATCAATCCAGAGAACAGGAAGGAGACAATAAAACAAACAGAACCTCAAAAGGCCCTGCAGGAGGACGTAGAGATTTACACTTCCAGCAAACATTTTGATTAGAGTGGGATACAACAGACATGGCTTTAATGATTGACATTATCCATTCCTGATCATTTTGATTGCTAATTAAAGGAGAAAAGGCAGAGATGAGTGCAATTCTACCCATAACAAGGAGCAAGTGGCAATCATGAGCTTTGGTGGCCAAAGCTGCCTGATCTACCTCTGAAAGTAGGACAAGGCAGGGCCAGCTGCTCTTAAATCTCAGGTAATTATCTTAAGACCTTCTTCTTCCCCTTCCCCCTTCCCTTGAGCTACAACAATAAAAACTTTTAAATGCATATGCAAATAAATAATTTAACTAAATCACTTTGATCACTAGAAACTGTTAGTTAACATTAGAATGTTTCAGCTGAGAGAGATTCAGAGAGATTAATTTGTCTTCCACTGTGCACAACAGCTATTCAAAATCCTCTAAAGACCAGGCTGTGTTGTAATGAAGCATATTTACAGCTTTCTTTATATTTTATTTAGCAAGTAAATACTCTGGCATTTTCAAACTGAAGAGATCTGATTTGTTTTCATGGGACACATCTTTCCAAAGAGCAGCATGTGCAGACAACACTGTTTAAAATGCGCTCTGCTCACGAGCCAAAACCCACGGGAGAAATCCTCGCCGTGGCTCTCCAGATTTTTATATGGCATTTTAGTGTTCATGGATATTAAATTTCCCACCCAACCATACCCTCAGATTCGGAAGAACACCACGATACCTTGCTGACTGCAGCTATTAGTGCCTCTTTGCTTCCCAGAGACCCATGCAAGCTCAAATTGTTCGCTGGAGGACATTTCTTCCACACCTCAACACCACAGCACTAAATGGCCTATAAAATTACTGGAGGGCTACACACCATTACTCTTTAAACATCCTAGAGCAGGACATTAATGTAAGCTGAATATTTATGTGGGTTCCAGCATCCTAATTTACAGGTGGCACCCTTTGGTGGGCAGTTGGATGTCGAGCAGGACGCTGCGCTTCAAAGTAAATTGAAGATTACACTTGATAAAAAGGAAATTGAAAATAAAATTCACCTGTGCACCTTCCAAAATACACATTACTGATTCACATGGCTCCCAGAAGAGCTACAGCAGAGAAACCACACGTACCCCCTCAGGCCAGGATTCCATCCTAAAGGCCTCTCTCTTCCTGTGTCCAGCTGAATTCCTTTAGATGCCTTCCTGACAAAACCCTCCTGGAGCTCTGTCCTGCTCAGGTTTCTGCATTCAGAGCAGCCCCTTTGAAATGGACCCTTTCAGCTGTTGGCATTAATCTCAGTTTGAGTTCTTCAAAGAGCAGAGCAGGTTCAACATCTTTCTCCCCCCGAAACTGTTCATACATCCCAAACACGTTCATATTTAATTGCTGTAAGAAACTGTAAGGAAAAGTAGCCAAATAAATGCAATATATCAATTATTTTATTCTTTCTTTGAGACACAAATGTTGTTTTCCCCACCAAGACCTGCTCTTTCTCTGCTAAGCAGTGGGATAGAGATCTGCTGACCCTGAGAGAAATTCTGCTTTTAAGATCCTCTCCCTGACTCACCTGATAATCAGAGACCTGCAGGTCGGCACAATCTGCAAGAACCAACAGTGAAAATTGCACACTGAACTTTTATTTTTCAATCGTGCCTTTAGACAACCTCCAAATAAGCTTAAATGTTTATGTTCTGCCATGTGCCTTTTCACTGAAAACAGAGATAATAAATCACTTTCAAGTGACAGTAGTTTTGGAATTTACATCTCTTCAAGGAATATTGTAATGGCATCAAAAAGCCTTCTGTGGAGATGCACACTTTCATGTCTTTAAAGACATCGAGGATCATCAACTCTGAGAGTCTAAAGCTCCCAAAACACAGCACAAGGAGGTATCAATGGGTTTGAGTTAATTATAGACACTCACACCATCCCAAAACTCTAATCTTACTTTTAACTCTCTTTCCAGATTTCATATTCAGATTAATTTGCAGTGCATAAGATTTTCTTTTTTTTTTTTTTTTTTAACAGTGGGCTTAATTATGTGCTATTTAGATTATTAGTGGGTAAGTGCAGAATTACACATTTTATGCATATTTACCAGAAAGAGCTTTTAAAACTTCCTTGTGGATATCTGTGTATGCAGCTGAATGCCTGGATTATGAGGGATGAAGAAATTTAGCACAATTCATATGTAAGATTTCCTGTGGAGCAGGCTTAAAAATTACTTTTTTCATGAAAATTACTAGAAACATCATGGGGCAACCAGAAGGTGCTTCACTACTGCCAGCAGTCAAGAGCTAAGAGAAATAACAATATTTTACCAACTCACAGCTTTCTATTTCAAAGAAACCAGTAAAGTTTTATTCCTCCAGGCCACAATTAGTAGTAATTAGTAGTGGAAGAAGCTCTTGAATTGAAGATACAACAAGTGTGATTTTCATAATTAAGGAAGAAATTTTAAGCATGGCTCAGATGGAAAGGAAGAAGAATATGAAGGTTACACTAAAAAGAGTTCAGACCTTAAGGTTTTGTAATCCTTATACCAATGCTGTATTGAAACCCTGGCATTCTTTAGGGGACTTTAGGTTCATTCTTTAGGGACATTCTTTAGGTTACTTCAGGGGATAAACCCCACATTTTAAGAGCAATAATATTTAAAAAAAAAAAAAGAAAAAGGTGGAAGAAAAGGAAGAAAAGTCAATTTGAAAAGTTTCTTTTCTCCCACATTTCCAGTCAGTACCTGCAGCGAGTCTGCTTTTGTACACAGGATGTCATCAGGGAAGAGATGATTTGGGAGACTGCTTAAAGAGACTGTCATCTCAAAGCTGAGGGATATAAATGGTGCTCCTAATGTGCTCTGAAGGGAAAAAAAATGCCCAATATGCACGTCTTTATTCCCAGGAGATCAGCTGCTTTGCAACTCTGCTTTTTCCCAGGGAGCAGCAAGACAAAGCTCGGCTGTAAATGCTGGTGGCAGCAGCAGGGGGAGGGAAGGCTCTGGTGGATGGAAATTTCAAACTCAGGGTGCCAAATTCCTCCTTGGCTCAAACGAGACACTTTCAGTGGGACCAACACGGACACTTCATGCTACCAAAAGGTTTGGCCAGAAGGGTGGAAGAAATTGCCTGGCTGGATTCTGTCAGGGGGTTCTCACCTTGCAGCCCTGTGCTGCTCCTAACCCTAAGCAACAAAATGCACATTACTGGAAATGTGCAGGAAAACCAGAGCTGCCTGATGCCAGCGTTTTCCTAAACAGCACTTTTGGTTAAAATTGTATAGCGTATATTTAATTGTCAGAATAAATTGTTAAGAAAAGCGAGATTACTGCTAAACATCCCTGGAAAATATAATTTCCAAGAGACTTTTTATTCTCATGCAATCCCTGATTAATCTTTGCTTTATTATTTTGTTACATAGCTATTAATTTTATTACTTTAGAGCAGGACAATTTGTATTAGACTTGATTTAAAATGCCATTCAGCTGTGCACTAATAATAAATACTGGTATAGCCACAGCTGTCAAATGCAACCATGAAAATTAGAAAAGAAATATTCTTGGAATTTTTGACAAATACTAGCGTTGAAGGTGTATTATTAGCTAATAAGTTTCAAATAAGGAAATCTATTTCTCATTCACTCATTAAAATGAGTCAATCACTTTTTTTCACATGTATTATCCAATTAGTAGCAGACAAATTGTTTTGTTGTTATCACTACTGCACAATAGTTCAAAAAGATATAATAAATATAATGGCCACAACCATTTTTGAAGCATTAGAAGCCAAAATGAAACCAAACAAAAACTTGCCAATGTGTATTTGCTGAATAGCACTGTAATGGAATTAACTAAGAATGCAATATTAATATTTTTGGTGATGTTGCATACTTGAAAGATCAAATAGCTTTATGCTTCAATAAATAAGAAATACACTGAAAAATGTTTTTGTCTGCATATCCTGAGCTGGAAACTCAGAGACAGCAAGAGAGTAACCCCAGGGTGTAACCCTGGTGTGGTTTTAATAAACAAAAGCTGAAGAGTTCCAATGGACAAAAGTCAAAGTGCTCCTCCTCTTAAAAAAAGAGGAAGAAAAAAGCAGTAAGAAGCTAATAAAATATATCAAGATTAATTTCTGTTGGAAAAATATAAGTAGAGGAAATTGGATGAATCCCCTTTATCAAAAGACCCAACTTTGATCCTTAAAATCTTTCAGTAAGTTTAAATTAACTACAAGTAATTGCTATTCACCACTGCTGCCTTTTCTTCACCCTCAAAACCTCACTTAGGCTTTGATCTCACTCGTGCCCAGCTGATTTCATTCTGCTGCAATATTTCAGACTGCTTACACAGAGTGGTCCTGTGCTTCTCCATTTCACAGGTGAGACTTCTACAGCACCACTCAGTACAGCCCCTGAGAGCCACATCTGCAAAGTAGAATCTACAGGTCACTTCATCCGTGAGGATATTATTTTGCTGAAAAATATTAAGGTTTCCTGATCAGTTTATTAGATCTGTAATTATCCAGAGCCAAGCCAATTATGTCAGAAAAAAAGGACAAATTGCTTTGACTGATGTTAAGTAGCTCCAAGCAGAAAGTCTTGGTTGTCACTGGACTGGACAGCAAAAATTTACCTTTGTGCTTTTTGGTTGTACTTAACCAAGAATGAAGGAACCCTGGGGAAGAGGCTGGTAAAATGCAAGGAGGTGTTTGTCCATTCCCTCTCCTGTCCAGCCTCTGCCCAAACCAGCAGCAAAGGTTTAAGGCAGAGAGACCCAAAAGCTGGCAGGGACAGCCGGGTGCTCCCCAAGGCCATGGGGACAATGTCACACCAGGAAAGGGGACCCACGCTCCACACTGATCCTGTCAGTGCTCATTTTGTCACTGCTGCTGTGAAGGCAAACTCAGGGACCACAGACTGGGGGCAGGATAAAAGGATGATATCATCCTGGGACTCCCATGGAGCCAAAGCTGGATTGTGGCAGATGGTTTCACAGAACAAGGGCTGTGAGGATATGCAAGCCACGTAAAATAAAATGGTACGAATCAAAAATAAAATACTTTCATTGTGAGTCTGTATATGCACTTTTCAGGAGTCCATTTAAGTGTCTCTTTTTATTTCAGAGCTACAACTGACAATACTGGTAATAAATCCAATAAACTGGGCTCCGTTCCATCAGCCAGTGGCTGTGACAGTAATTTTCTTTCTCAGGAGAGACTTCCAGGACAAACAGAACTCCTAACTTCTAAAAGAAATGAAGAACAAGATCACACATTATTGAATTCAATTACCAAATTCCAGTTAAGTTCAGTAAGCATAAGCACATCTCCTGAAGAAAAAAAGACAAAGGCTGCAAGTTTGAAATAGAAATTATATTTGCGTACTTCTTTTTTAACTCTCTCATAAATGTAACTAAGAAAGGGAGATTTTCCTCTGGAGAACACAGATAATTTCCATTGTATCATTTAGGAATGATGAAGTATCAGCAGTGAAATTAAGGGTAAACACAAGCTAAAAAATCTGGTCCAATGCCTTTGCAATAAAGAAATTTTTCCAAAAGTAGGACAAAGTTCTAAATTCAATACATCGAGGTCATACCATCACAAATGTAAATAGACTAAGAAATAAAATTTGCATTTATAAAGTAGCAGATATGCTACCACATAAAACAGGGGTGGTATTTTTAAAAAATTCCAATCTCTGGGGGGTGTTAATAAACATCTACTACCCAGCAGTGGATCTGAACTGTGTGCTGCATCTCTCTTCCTTTTTAAGGGGATAAAGTCTGCTGTAAACTGTTAAAAGCATTGTAATTTTTGCAAGTCTCAAACTCACAAAGCTGAGAGGAAGCAGGAATACCCTGTGAAAACACCATTTCCCCACAGAGAAAGAAAGAAATCTGAATATAATTGAAGAACACCTTTCACATATAATAATTCACAAATAATTTCACAAATTTCACAAACCAAAGTCCCTCCTTTTCACTGCACAAATACATATCTATATCAGAGTCTTCTAATTTGGATTTTGATTCTGTTTGTTCTTTAATTGCAGTGGCCCAGATTGTAAATCTGTTCTATGTGAGATTTCAAGTTTATTTCTATATCATATATATAATCCAAATACTGTCAGTGCTGAAAAAATTAGCCTTTTTTTGTTCAGTCAGCTTGTGAAGTGTCATCAGCTACACCCATTTGACAATCCTCTAGTGAAGGGAAAAAGGCAAAATAGTAATCAGAGACAGATGATATTATAATCTCATGCTGGATGTTTGACTAGCATGAAAAGAAACATCTTCCAAGTACTTGTGGAAGTTGTAATGATGAAAATATGAAAAATCATGAAAAATATTCAGAATGAAAAAGCATCTGACATTGCACCAAGTGCACTGAAGTGCTGCTTTGCTCAGTGCAAACAGGGGTGCTCAGGGATGTGTGTTCCCAGCATATTCCAATTCAGTTCAGAGGGAAAATCAAACCTTGGTGTTACAGTAATGGATGCTCTTAAATATCTAGAAAATATTTAAGGTAAGAGGATCTTTTTCTGTCACAGGAAATTTGGATAAATGCTATCTGTCCATCAAGGAGATTGAGTAATACTAAAATCTGCTAAAGTCCCAGAATGTTTAACTTTTTTGAAAATGTGTTGAAGGAGCTACACAGGAGAGAGAACGGAGAAAACATTCCAGGGTCTGGAAATGCTGGGTGTGTAGAGCACATCTCCCACTGCAGAAAGCAAAGGAAAAGGTAAATTTGAAACTAATTAGGCTCATTATGAAAGCATCAGCTTGGCAGGAGAATAAATCACCTGCACTGTGTGTGTGCAGTGGGCACCTGCTCTGTGTGAGCGTCCCAGGGCAGGCACAGGACACCCCACCAGACCCAGCCAGCTCCTGGAATTGGGTGAACACACCTGGAATTGTGGTTTTTCAAGGTCACACTGCACAGGCAGCACAGTCACATCACAAGGGAAGGGCTAAAGTGCAGAGAGCTATCAGCTGGCATTCTGAAATTGGGTGTTTGGGGCTGTTAGGAAAGGGGAAGGTTGCAGGTTCATTGTGTCACAAGGTGGGAAAAGCCCTCCAGAGGCTGGGCCTGTCTCCAGGGCTTTCTTCCAGCCAGGAAAGGTGCACACATCCAGGTTCTTGCACAAACCCAGGCTTTAAATTCCTTCCCATCTCCATGTGCCACGTCTCATGAATGATGTTTTCATACCCGTATTTACTGTGTCTGATTAAAGGATCTCAGCTCCCCAGTTTTACTCCTTACATACCAGTAACAAGCATGTAAAAATCTAATTTCAGTGACACTTTCAGAAGATGTATCTAAATCCAAACTGGCAAAATGCAAATGGCCTTTTTCCTTTTTTCTTTTTCCTGCACTCTGAAGTGGGTCCCTTGCTTGCCCACCCCACATGCATTTACCTACCTGCTGCTGTCTCCAGTACCTCAGTGGGATCTGCTTCCCTTTCAATATTGAGTTCCTTTAAACGAGGCTAAATTGGGAACTATTTGATGTCTCCTGAACGAGCTATTTCTAGCAGGACCCTCACCCAGAAGGAAGCCTTGCCACCTGGGAAGCTCTGTCAAAGGCAGCAGACATCAAAGGGAGAGACAGCGCTGCTGCCATTCCCTGCTCAGCTCAGTAGGAAGCATTCCCCCACCCAGGCTTCCCTTTCCTAAAGCTCTGGCCATTCCAGCATCAGCAGACATCCCACCACAGCAAAACCCAGGGCAGGAGGTTTTTCTCTCTCCTCCTTTCCTTCCTTCCTTCCCACATTCTGCTCTTCCCTTTGGAAAGCTGACAGCCCCCAGGCTCTGCTGGAGAAAGCAAACCAGGCTCTGGCACACAGCAGCTGCTCCAGCAGTGGTCACAATCTCACCACAGAGGGTTTTTTAACAGAGTTTTCTCTCCTGCAATGCTTTGGCACTCGTGAGAGGATCTTCCCATTTGTTATTGCCCGACATGTGGGGATCTGAGCCCTGCTGTGGGCAGCAAGGACTTTGCCACTGCTTTTCAGGCTGCAAATGGATACTGAGGGGAGCACTGCAGCCCAGGCAGCTGAGATAAATGCAGGTATCACATTCCCTCCTGCTGGTCAGCAGGGGCACCCAGCACGTTTTTGTGTGCTCTCCTCACCATCCCTGTGCCCTACTTTCAGGCACTCCATGGGATATCTTGGCATCTCTCTGATTACACCTCCCTGCTGCTTGCAGCCTCACCAGTCTGGATTATCACCATTATCTGCAGCAGCAATGGCCTCTCCTAATCCTGTCAAGAAGTCTGTACGGGCTCCTGGTAATCTTGGAGCACTAATCTTGCAGCAGTTTGGGGCTGACATGAGCAAAACCTGTGATTTTAACAAAGAAGAACATCGAACAAACCCAAGTGCTTCTAAGAAGCTGCAGGAAGAACATGAGATAAGGAGGCAAGCATCAGTGTACAGGACAGATAAAGTGATTTAAGGAAGGGTACTCAGCAGTAAGAGCAGTAATAAAACATATTTCTTTTTTTTTAAATTCAGAAATATTTCCAGATGTTCTCTGAGATTTCCTGTCATGACAAGCCTCACACTGCTCCTTAAAATTCCCATTTGGCTATTTATCAGTTTAACTGACAAAAGACATACAAAAACTTCTTTACCAAAAAAAAGAAAAAAAGATGGTGTAAGTCCCAGAGCATGAAATAAAAGGTATTTCTCCCACTGTAGTATTTGAAATATCACATTCTATAAAGTTCTGATGGCTGCAAAAAGGATTTGAATGGTCAAAGGGTACAGTTATCCAACTATTCCTTCTTTTGTAAAAATCTTCTGTGTGCATATGTAGAACAACAGAATGTCATTCCTTTGAGTAAAACAACCAAAATATTCTTTGCTATCTAATTGAAATGGTTTCTGCATATGCAAGAGAAACATAAACCCGAGTTTTTCTTCTGGAACAAATGTTCAACCTGTCAAGAACAGCACTTGATGTCAGGATTGTGAAGTGTGGATGAAATGACAGACCAACAGAGGGAATCTGATAAGAGATTAATGAGATGTGCTCCATGCAGTCAGAAAAGAAGGAAATGGGGGGAAAAAGAGAAAAACAATAGGGGAGAGAAAGGAGCTGCTTTTTGAGGCTTCTGTGGCAGAATGCAGAATGTTACTGAGAAATTTCAGAAAGTCTGTGAACCAAGAACAAGTGGAGTGAAGTGGACACACCTTGAGCAGGTGTATTTACCTTTGCAGAGTTCACGAGCTACAACCTTTGTTTTGCAATATTTGGGGCACTCTGTGTCTTTATTTGGCCTGACACCAGCCATGCATCCCCTTTTGCACAGTCACAGCACATCCAAATGTGCAACCACTGCACCAAGGGCCAGAAGCAGAGCTTCCAGCTCCCAAGGCTTGGCAAAAGCTGGGTTGCCATTTCTTGGAGATCACCCTGTTCCTCTGAAGGAAACAAACTGCACCAGGGCAGAGGCTCCACTGAGCACAGCCAGCTGCAGAGGAGCACCAGAAATGCAACCACAGAATGGGGGTGAGGAGAGCCAAGGATTTCTGCCCATGTAACAGGGCTGAAATGTAGATAGAAAGCATAATTCAATGTATTGCTGGGTCTTTACCAGCACAGAAACCCAGCAGAACTTCAGCCACATTTCACTGATGAGAAACAGGCGCAGGAATCATCAGCATCAGCCAAAGATATTCCAAAGATGTTTCAAGAGCCAGTTAACAGGTGTCACACACACACCCCCACTTCACTTTGGCCCAAAGCAGAGCTCACATCAGTTTAAGCCACCAGCAGAATGTGCCCTGTCACAGGTAGGATAAATCCCAAAATGCCAGTCTTGTGCCTTGGATATTATACACTGTGTCTACAAAGATGCTGAAACACAATGGAATAATATGAGTTTATCCTGAATTTATAGGTATAAAAAATAAAATTAAAGAAAACAAAGTACATTCTAATATTTCCCTATTTCAATGAAAAATCTATTTAATTTACATTTAGGCTAAGTTTTATTTTTTATTAAGGAAATTGCAAGAATTATGATAAAATTCTGCAAGTTAGAATAATCATTAGGCTTTTTAAGACATTTAACATGAGAACATGAGGTCTTCTTCCTTTGGGAGACATCGACTGCAAAATTTTTGTCACTTCTAAAGAATTACTTCAGTATTTATCAACTCTGCCTAAATCTGAAAGTGAAAAGGGATAATTCAGCACACATAATATAGAGCAAAAAGAAATTATATAGAAAATAGAGTCTGGTGTGAGGTTTGACAGTCTAAACTGTACTAGACTGAGAAAATAATTAAATAATTAGAAAAAAGTGATTACATTTGGAAGTCCTTACCTCTTCCAGCTTTTTTTAGGTGTTCTTAACAAGTATTCCTGATCAAGACTTTTAACTTGAAAACAAATACCAGTTCTGTTCCATGAATTGCCAAAAAATGCCTTTACAGAGGCACAGTGAAGGGAACTGAAATATTGTTCAAGTACAGGAAATAAAATACACCCCCATTGTGAGACTCCTGGTAGATTCTTATTTGTTGCCATTGTTTTTCTTCCACATAAAAATGGCCTTGGCTGTAAACTTAAATTTTAAAAAAGGAAAAGAAATAGCACATTTGCTGCTGTCTAGCATTTTGTACTGGTTTATTTATGGATTTTTTTTTTTTTTACCTCATAAGTTTAATGGAATTTTTACTGTGACTTTATAGCTGTGTGATTTATAATACATCAAACAAGTCAAATCAATCAGTAAAGGCTTAAAAATCAGCACAGGTTCAGATGGCTCCTTTAAAACAAATCATTACAGCTGTTAGAACTCAAACATACATAACAAGGATTGACCACTAATGTGAGTTATTTTAAAATCTCATTTTCTTGGTAAGAAATGCTGCCCTTTGTATATAACTTTTTAACGATCTAATAAAACCATCTGCAGGAATACAGCACAAAACAAAGTTCTGTATATATCTGCCAAGCAGCTCTTTAAATACTCTGTACCATTCTTTAAAGGAAACCAACCCTGTTCTCATTGATATGGAAAGTAAAACCTCTTTAAATACTCCATATTGTTATTTAAATATCTTTAAAGATGTTGTACTATTTTTTTTTAAAGGAACCTATGCACATTCTCATTGCTGCAGAAAGTTAAATCAGCTTTTTAATTGGCACACCACTGCCATTAAACTTAAGAAATAGTTATTCCTGTTATGCTGTAAATATAATCACAATAGGGAAGGCTCTTTCACCTTAAAGATGAGGAAATCTTGGCAGCAGGAGAGGTTTGTACAGACTATAGTGGGGAGAGCTATTTAAACAGGATGAAAAAAGAATCAGAGAATTTTCTACCTCAAGGGTACAAGGACAGGAGTTTGTGCCCAGCAGTTACACCCAAGAACTGAGTTGTGTTATATCCACTTGGGATCAGGATCAACAGACCTATGAATGTTAATTTTCGCTTGTTATAATAAATTAAACTTTTTCTTGAGCTGGAACTACGTTTTGATTGTTATCAATTTAATGTAATCACCCAATAAGAACTGTCAATTTGAATAACTTCCACAATCATGAATATTTTATGGCTGTCCTTGGAAAAGACGCAGCCAAGGTCACCTTCAGAACTAACAGCACTGTATGATAAATAGCAAAAAGATCAATGTCCAGTCCCTCCAGTACGACAGATTCACTTAGCAATCCGTTAGAAATAAGAAATAACATTTCCTCCAAAGGATTTCTCCCTTTACCCCGAGCAAACATGAATTTGTAGCATCCAGAACTCCATTAAGCTTGTTACAAAATCACAGTATTTCCTCACCTTTTTGGTTGTGCTTGCAGACCAAGGGATTTGTAGATTTGGTGGTTAATCTTTCCCCCCAGTAATCTGAATAATCTGAGAGCTACACCATCACCTAGACATGGTTACCCTGAACTTTAGGACAGAAATGTGTTTTGTTGTGCTTGGGTTTGATCAGTGTCCAGTGGTGGTCCCCACAGCTACAGCAGAACATTTACAGAGCAAGTACATCAAGTTCTTTTTCATGATTCCTTTCTAGGAAGTTTTCACTATATAATTACATTATAAGTGCTAGTGAATGTGCCAAGCTATGATGGAAACAAAGTGAATAGACTGAAGGAAGGATTAGCAGCTAGTTATATGAATGCAAATGAAAGTAAAGAACTCTTTCATTTACTTCACTCTTTTTTTTTATTTAATAAAAAAGGAAAACAAGAGAAAGAAAAAAAAAACTATAACCCCCCATAAAACAAAAAATCCTCTGTAATTCAAAGTATATTGAGCATTTTTTTCTTTGCCTTTTTGCTCCCTTTTCCCATGAAATAATTTAATGAAGCTGAGGGGATTACTGCAGTAACTTTTAAGACCTTTGCAAACAACAGGTTCTCTCACACTGCTCACTAAACACTAGTTTAGTGCTAAAATCTGCTAAAATCATATTATTTAGAAAGTCACATTTCTTTATAAATGTCCAATCTCCTGTAACTCTTGCTCACCAGAGGTGTAGGACACATTCTCCAGGGCACCTCTCTCTCCACAGACACCTCTGGCTGCTCCTGAAACCATTGATATTCCTGATGTCTCCTCTCACCCCTGATAACCATGATAAGGCCCTGCCATTTTCACTGTGGCTTTTAACTTTTCATTTCTAGACAATGCAACTTTTCTGAATCTCTTTGTTAAGGCATGAGAGCTTTTAGTGCTGAGAGTCCATTAACATGGCAAGCGTGCACACCAACTGAAAAATAAGGATAGAAATTGAAGAGAAGGTTTATTAATGGTTTGGTTTAGCACATTTTCCCCAAATGTTGTTCATTTCTGTAGATTTTAAGACTGGACAGTAAAAGAAAGAGAAGAAAGAAGAACTGAAAGTCTCCAAAACCCTCGGGTGGTGGTGAGGGGATTTTGGTCTCAGCTCTCAGGTGACAAGCGGCAGGATGAGAGAAAATGAACTTAAGCTGTGCCAGAGGATGTTTAGACTGGGTTTTAGGAAAAAGATTCTTCACTGAAAGGGTGATCAAACATTGGCACAGGATACCCAGGCAGTGGTGCAGTCCCCATCCCTGGGAGCATTCCAAAAGCGTGGCTGTGGCACTTGGAGATCGGGTTTAGGGCTGAGCACAGCAGTGCTGCGTCAGTGGTTGTACTCAGTGATCTTAGAGGGCTTCCCCAACCTTGAAAATTCCATGATAAACTCTAAATCCACCCAGCTCATTTTCCTAAGAGCTGTTTTTATTTTTACCAAGTAGGGTGAAGTCAAACACTGAGTTAAATGGTGGCTTGTAATTAAGAGATTAAGCACTCAATTAAACAAGACACAAAATATTTAAGTTGTATAGAATTTTACTCAAGAAACAGTGGCTACTGTTTTCTGCTCTGTACTCTTTTGTTTCTTGAAACACTCCTCACTAAAAGAAAAGCGTGGGGAATCATTTGTTCTGCTGAGGATCCTCTGGACAGGTGTGCAATCGGGCAGAGTGAATTCTGCACCACGTGAGGCTTTGGTCATGGAATGCTAATCAACTGGCAGCTGGAGACTTTCTTCCTGTGTTGGATGTGATAACGTAGCAGAGAATGCAAAGAGAAAGAAAAATTAATAGCATTTAGTGGCATTGGAACCAAGATATTCTGCTGGGACACTAAAGAGTGTCTAATAGACAGAGAAAATTAAGGAAGTCTTATTCAGACTGTTTAAAATCTCTTTCAGACACCCATGCATACACACAGGAAAATCCTACAATTCCCTTAGGAAGAGGATTCTTATGAAGTCATCAGAGGCAGTTTTACATAAGGCATGCCCCTCTTCAGTCTCTGAAATCCATTCCTTGCCCTGTGGTTTGGTTCCTTCCATTCTCATCACTTTTCCTCACAGCCATCTACAACCCAAATTACAAGTATTTGTCAAGTTTGCCAGCAAAAATCAACTTGGAAAGAGGCAATGTTTGGAATTCATCAACTTGCCATCTTATCCTGTAATTCTCTGTAATTATTTTCACATTTAGTCTTCGAAGGAGTGTCAGGAATTTACCCTTCCTTTTTCACAGACACAGTCCTGCCCTGTGATTCCTATTGAGGATCAAAGATTCCTATTGCTACCTCAAAGCTTCTCAAAATCCTGACTGGACATGCCAAAACCCTTAGGAAGAAGGGCTTGGGGAATTAGATCCTTGTCTTGGTTATGTCCTTAACTCGTGAGAGCCACCCTGCCATGAGTTTGCACTTGTTTGTGCGTTCTGGGAGACAAAACTCGGGGAGCGCAGGATGCGCTGCTGCTGCTGCTGCTGCTGGGGATAAATGGCCTTGCTGCTGCTCCTGTTGGGGATGAATGGCCTTGCCTGGCCATGCCTGAGCCAGAGCCCCTGCCTGGGAGGCAGCTTGCAGGGAGCTGTGAGCAGCCACTGCCAGCTCGTGTCATCTCAGCTGCAGCCCGCACCCTGCCCGTGTCTGAGAGCCCTGCAAAACGGAGCGTGGGCAGTGAAAATTCAGCTTAATTGCCTTGGGGTTGCAGACAGCTGTAGATCCCACGGACCTGACTGATGCTTAGATAAATATTTCATATTCTCTCGCTGGAGAGACAAGGAAATGCGTTTCTTTTTTCCTCAGTTACAGCTTGTTTTATACTAAGTCTGCAGGATCCTGGGTCTGTCTTGCTTTGTTTCTCCTAGAGGACACAGGGCTCTGGTGCCCTGCTCTACAGAGGATTTACAGGTAGTGAGGATAAAGTTACAACAACAGCACAACTCTCCTAGTCTCACATTTCCATTTTTCAGGTCCTCATGCATAATAAAAGATGCTTTATGGCTCTGATCAAAAGCTCAGAGAGTTCCACACTAAAATCCAGTGACTGCAGGTGAGCCTGACATTTCAGGAGTATCTCATGTTGTATTTGTCTTTCTATGTTGGATTAAAGGAGCAGCAACTCTCCGACCGGAAATACACACATCAGGAAAACTGGGCCAGAACTGATATTTAAAATAAAATGTATTTATCTTTGTGATATTTTAAATTCAAGCCTTTAAATTATTTATGCCCACCAGAAAACCATCCCAATTCAGCACCTGCAGTCTCCATGCTTTACTGGTGACAGAGAAAGAAAATACCCTTTCTTGTGGAATATTCAGATACTTCAGATGCCTAATAAAAATGCAGGTATATTATCTCCATGTTACTTATCTTGAAAGGAGGATGATGTTGAGACAATAAACTGTTTAAAAATAAATCCCTTTCTGACAATCCACAAAACAATGGGGAATGTATTCATCTCCATTTGCCTTCCTTACTGGCAGTAAAAACTAATAGACAACATAGTCATCAGAATGATTTTGTAACAATTCCACAGAGGTTTAGCTAATTCTTTTCAAGTCCATTTTATTAGTCAGAGAAAAAAAAAAAAAAGTCAAATCCTGATTTAATAAGTGGTGGATTTGAATAAATTACTCTAGTTCTGTGTTCATTGAACTTTAAACAAATTGTTCCACAATCCATTGCCAAGCAACTAGAACATATCCTTAGGAAGTTCAACAACATACTTGGATTAAATTGGTAGGGTGAACAAACAGTTTACTGGGAACTTCAGGCTTATAAAATGAAGATTTACCAAAGTGGAGTTTTCCTCATTAATTCTATCAATCATCTATAAACAGAGGCTTATGCTTAATAAATTGATAGAGTCACATTCTATCTGAAATCATTTCTGTTTCTGATAATGTCTTTGCTCAGGATGCTGATGGCATTTTAAGACTGTTGAAATATTGCAAACCTGTCTTTAGCTTGAGACAACTACAAGAATTAGAGTCAACCTTTTTTATAAGCACATATGTCCTGAAAAACTCTTACTGTAATAGCTAAGAGAGACTGGTATCCAAAAATTACATTTGAGGACAGAAAAACAACCATAGAGTCTTCCTAAAATTGTATTAACATGCCTTAGGTTCATTATCTTGGGTCTTTGACCTTCAGGAACATGAATAAGACAAATGACTGCACCCTGAGAATGTCCTCATGATCAGGATAACAAAATTACCAATAATTCTGTGTATTGAGAACAAGGCTTTAGGTATTACTATTTTTAAGAGGAAATTTGGGGAAATTCTCACTGTATTATGTATTTGGAACAGCCATTCTAACTCTCTAGAGAGGAATGAGTTTAGGACATCTCCAGCTCGACACGTATGAAGTGACTACAGGCTGATTTACTTAAAGTTTTCATATTTCATATTCACAGTTTAATAGTACAAGAAGTTTATCCTAGTACAGAAGTTTAACATCCCCATTTTCTACTGTTTTCTGTTAGGATCTTTACTATTCCTGCAGCACAGAGTCTGGGTTTGAGTGCCAGGCTTGGGACTGAGGACGTCAGGAAACAAAATCCCTCAGCCCTTCACAGTTACAGAATCCTACATCCAGCAGCAACGTAAAAATTACACTTGCATCAGTTCTCTTAACTCTGGATTTTAAAAAGCTAAACAGTTAAAGCCATTCCACATTACTTTTGGTAACCACAGGGTCACAGAGGGGTAAGAAGTTCAAGCTCAATCCAGCGGACCCACTCCATTCTGCGAAAATAGCCAATTTAGGGCTATTATGAGAAAATAACTTTCATTAAGCTTTCATCATTTGTAGTCTACTAGAGACCATCTCAGCTTTCTAAAATGTCAACATCTAAAAGTATCATCATTCTTCATTATGCTGGAGGGGGAAAAAAATAGATCAAATGGAAAGGAAGAGCTATCACTTTCAGATAAGCAGAGAAGGCCGAGCGTAATTCCACAGTGAAAATGAGGAGCTAATGCTTCAGCACTTACATGGACTCTCACCATTTATAATAATAGAAGCAAGGAGATACTTGCATAAAAAAGTGTCTATATTTGATTGCATCTCTCTGCTGCCATCATTCATGGGAGCCTCAAGAGGCTGTCATTTTGTTCTGCCCAGGGACTGGGTCATCATTTCTCACCCAGGACTAGGCAGGCAATGCTTAGGAAAGAGTTTGGAACTCACTGCGGGACAAACAGAGCCAGTTTGGAGCATTATTGGACCCTGATTCACAACTGGAGATGGTTAAACCTGTAAATTCCTTAAAAGATCCCTACTGCAGGCTCAGTGTTCAGATAACAGTCACTGAATGGGTGAAAACTGCAGTGAAATGAATTAATAAAAGTCAAAAATCAGTGATTGTTTCACATTACATGGGATAAATCACAGTAGTTAAGCTGTTGATTCACAAAGATGTGAATGCTAAATGAAATGACAGAGAAGAAAGGAGGGGAGGGGAACAAACTATTTTGAACAGAAACAACACTGAAGTGATTCTGCTCAGGACTCAGTCCTTCCCCTCAGCTTTCTGACCACTGAAATCACTTGTAAGAACAAACTCCCTAAATGAGACTCAGAAAATACCAATCCCTAAAAAATCTTCCTGAAACTTTTAAAATTAATTCAGCCAATTCTTCACAATGCAGAGGAATTTCAAGAGAAGTCAATCCCCGCTGATTTACAAAAGCTTTAAAATCTTACCTCCAAATATTTAATACCTGACATTTCCCTGAGTAGGGACAATGACAATAGACAGGAACTGAGTTTTTATTTTCATTAGCCACTCAAACCATCAAAATCTCTCCACAGCATCTAATATCTGAGTTTACACAAAATTAAAGTCCATCCACTGAGAGTTATTCAAATGCAGGGTGTTTGATTGTTCCATTGTGTGATATACCTCAGCTTCAGAAGCATCTTGCTGTAATGTAGTTCCCTGGAAAATAGAGCCTTATAGAAAATTTTGCACAAGAAATCCTCTACCAAGCTTTAATGCTCTTTGATGCAAAGAGTCTTATTATTTTTATATTTCTTTATATTTTTCTATTTATTTATATTATTTTAACAATATTTTAATATTATTTTTGTTATTATTTATACTATTTGTTATTCTGCCACTACCTAGAACAACCCATTTTACCTACAGCAAAAGGAGTTTTCTTGATAAATAAAATGCCAACAATTATTTTGCTACGCCCTGGGAATGCTCAAACTCTTGTGCTCCAATCTGAATTGCCATCATCCACGGAAGGTTTTATCTCCAAGCATTAAACACCAAGAGTGCAAGACAGGAATGTTTCACTTGAGCTTCTCTCTGCTGGTCAGATGAGCAATCAGCAGTGCTGCAAACACATTCCTGTTCTCACATTCTGGAGGGGGAAATGCCCATTTCCCAGCCAGGGTAAAGCATATGCATTTGTTTAGCTTTTTGTCTGTTAACAAAGAGCATTAATTATAAAATCTCTCACCACTTCATTTAATCAAATGCAATCTGGTCTCTGATCACTTGCACGCATAATCAGCCTCACCCTTCTGCCTGCTTGAGAATTATTGATTTTGTCTCTCAAGCCCAGCAGAGGTCCAGGTGATGCAAATAATAATTACCAGAGCTAATGTGATTATTGCATGTGAACTGATTACTATAATTAGGATGTGTTTGTTTGTATTAAAAGGAAAAGTAAATTGCCTTGCAGGTTTTAGGGAAAAAAAAAACAATAACAACAAATCTGTAGTTGCAATTATACAATCCTATATAACATTATGGCAAGAATTCTACTGCCTGCACAAAGTTAAAATATTCTTTTCTAAAGAAGTTATATTCAGTAACACTCTGTTAGGAATAAAATATCCAAGAAAGAGAAGAAAATGTTCTATATACACCTTCCCCATGAATGACATTGAATGAGATACCTTTCTAAATTACTGACATAAATAATTTTCCTCTTCTATTCCAACCAACATTATTTCTTAAATCACTCCTTCTGTACACTCTGCTTTAATGTCTTGGAGAAACCCCAAGCATCTTCAATTGTGTTGCACCTGAATGATGAAGTTTTACACAACATATCACAGTAAGAATGGAATGGGACATAAAAGAGATTTGCTTGGGACACGCTCCCACACGTGCCCAGAGGATAAACCAGTGTCCCATAAGCACTTTACACACAGGCTTTGATAATCCCATGCAATTTATCAAACAACAAACTCAGCAGAGAACTGTGAAAAATGGCAACAGGAAAAGAGATTTCATTACCCTGTGCATTGCTCATTTTGGAGGCAGGAGCCCTCCCACAGCCAGGGTGCTGAGAAGTGCCCTCAGTCACTGATGGTTTGACTTGGCAAAATGACCGATGGCTCTGCTGGGCTGAGACATTTGCTCATGCCTTGGGAGTGTTCTCCAGCGTGGCTCAGCTTTACAGCAGCCCACCCACTTCTGGCACACAGGCAGAAATTCTGCTCCTGTGTTCATCTGTGTGTGTCCAAGAGATTCCAAATGAGGGAGAATGGAAGTGAGGGGCACAGCCAGAGAGAGCAGGGTCAGGCAGCCTGCATCTGCAAAGGGATGACAAAGCTTCTTCCTTTCTCCCACCACTTGATCTCCTGAGATTATAAGTTAGCTGGAAAATGGCCTTTCTTATGCTTGCTTTGCATGTCTATAGTGTCTGATACAATTAAACACTTACGCAAAGCTTCTCAATGCTTCTGCAATACTGATAATATGCAGTCATAAATAAATTATAATGAATTTTAAAAATTGCATCAAAATAGGAATTGAAATTTAGTTTTTTTGGTGTTTTTTTTTTTTTTCCAGCTGTGCCATTAACTCTGTTTTCAAGTACAGCAACAAGAGCTAGAGGATACAACTGTGTACCAAAACAAGTGGAGCTGTTCCAGTCCTTGAATTTTTAATGGTCATTTCTATAAGTGATTAGCAGGAAACATTAGGAAAAAACAATGAAATATTAACACACTTCTAATATTATTAGAGAATCACCAAATGTTTCCAAATAACTGAAGATATTGACTGAATAATATAGCAAGGACATAAATCTCCTAGGAGCTTAGACTTTCTGTTTGACTTCACAGCCTAAGTTCTACTTTCAGAGGACAGAGCACTTCAACCAAACATTTTTTTTTCCCCCAGACAACTTGCATGTAGTGTCTGGAAACTTTTCTACTTTCTCTATTCTCACAGAAGGAGAAGAAGGGTGCAAATATGTCCGAGAGGAAAGCAGCCTAAAAGGTATGAAGGCTTCCACTCAAGTTTAGGTGCTGTTCTCCACCCTCAATATAGGAACAGAACATTGCAAATTCTGTAAATAATGGAGAGGTTGTTCTTGAAGAAAATGACTCTTAATCTGCTCACTCATGGCTATGAAGTTCTACTACAGCTTTGGATAAAGTTATATTATTGTTTCCATTATAGTTTTACATTTCTAAATCAATATACAAGAAAGAATAAGCATTTCCTCCTCTTCTTTCTTGTCTAGCTATTCCTCTGCACAAAAGACAAGATGTATGATCTTACAGGAAAACATATTTTATTTAAATGGGAAGGTGATTAACCTAAAGGAGGAAGGGAAACATGCAGACAATAAAGAAAAATATGCAGGCAACAGCTGCAAATTTTCTGGGGAAAATATTACCATTTTCTAAGCATCTCTGTTTGTTGTGTGTCTGTTTAATGCAGTTGATAGCAGAGAGAGCAGGTACTAAAGCAGAAAGCTTGTTCTTATTTTATAAACTAAATGTTGGAAAAGAAAGTGTACATATTAAAATCTAACACTGTACTCCAAAGGGAATTACAAGCACATGCCATAGCCCTCTTGTCAAAGGAATATAAGCAAAACTAATTAGCTGAAAGATGTTTTCATTGTAAATTTTGTCAGGAAGTCATTAAAGCTGTTTTCAATAATACATTCAGACCTATGGAAAACTCAGCTTTCCCAATTCATTACCATTGCAGTTGACAGGGCTGCATGTTTGGGATGTTCATTACCTTTAATGAATGCAGAGATCTCCAGCACAGATTTACACATCCCACCCTGCAAGGGATCCCTTCCCTTTCCAGTGGCAACGTTCATCTAAAAAGCAGCAGTCACTGCAATTTCAAATGCATGTCCAGACAACAGAAAGAAAATTTGTTCTGAAGTTTGGCTAAATTTTACCATATTTATATTTGCAGAAGCATCTAAAGTACGTTCCTGACCACAACCTAACTCAAAAACTTATCTAAGAAGCTGTAGAGAAGGTAAATCGCAAGGAAGACAAGCCAATACTTGAATTAAAAGCTCAGCTGTAGTTCTATACACATAAGAAGCAGATACTGAATCAGACTATGCACATTCATCTTAATTAACATTAACCTGACCCAGCCAGGGCTGTTCCATGTCTGATTGAGACTTTAGTTCATCAGGAGACGGGTTGTGCCTTGGCTTCACTGTGCAGAACCTCTGCTGAAAACCTGAAGAGAGTGTTCTGCTCAATCATAACCTTATCTATCTGTCTCAATTTCCATTTTCCTGCAGCCCTCAGTGGTATTTTAGCTGTTAGACTGTTTTTGGGGGGCTCTTACCAGTACCCACACCTGAGCACACAAAATTAGAGGCAGTGATGCCCAAAGAGGCTGACCTGGAGCAGAAGCTGGGCAGAGTTACAGAATAAAGCAGGGATTTATTCAAAGCATTTCCTCACTGGATCCACCTTGGGCAGCACAAGAGCCCAGCCAGGGCTGCACCCAAGATGGGCTCAGAGTCACGAGTTCTCACACTTTTACAAGTTTTGCTCCATTCCCACGTTGGGGTTCATTGTCCAATTCCAGCTCTGGGGGATGCAGTCCCACCCTCCCAGTTTCTCTCCTCAGTTCCCTGCTGTTTGCACTTTTGGGGCCCAGAGCTGCAGCTGTCCCTGGTGCTGGGCTGGACAAGGATTGCTGTGTGTGCCTGAGCTGTGGGGAGAACTCGCTGGCACTTCACATGGAGCTCAGAGTCACACCCAGTGCAGGGCAGAATGTGGAAAACATGAAAGCAAAACTTCAGGCATCAGCAGCAGCCAGTCCTGGAGAGCAGAGCTGCTGCCCCACCTCGGAGCAGGACCTGCTGCCTCGGAAGGGAACTGCAGCATGGGAATACAAATTTTTTAAATGGCATGGATAATAGCAAAAACTAAAAAAAATCACCTCAAGTGTTTTGTAGTTGCTTACATTATATTGAGGGTTAGCTGAATTCAGACTTAGGACAGCTTCAGACTTTCATAGGAAGGGTCAATGTTGTAAAATAAAAGTAATTTTGAAATTACTGGAATGCTGTGGAGACAAAAGGAAAAAAACTTAGAGTGGCAATCCTGGCTATGAAAAGATCACTTCATAAATCTTTCTTCTTAGTAGCTTATAACAGAAGCCTATAAATTAGAGCAAAACCAAAACCAAACATAAGTCCATTTTTCTCTCAATTCCCTCCTTAAACAGAACACTGCCTTGGAGAATGAAATAATAAGTGATATACATAACTTTATAATCCTCTAACTGTGATCCATATCCCTCCCTCTGGTCAGACACTTAAATAAAATGTGAAAAGGAATCACTTCTTAAAGAAGATGCATTTTTCCCAGCTGCCACATACCTCCAAAGTTGATTTTGCAGCAGTAATGAACGATCTCCTTAGGGCTATCCATTTATTTACATAAAACACTCACGTCTCACAGCCTTTGTAAAGGAGGTCTCCTAAAAGTTCCTTTCCCAAGATAATATTCACTGAGCAATGGTGATTTAGTGATTGTTAACATTCTACAGATGAGCTTATATTTCTCTCTCTCTAAAAGGCCTGAATTTCTTCCACAGGTGGGACAAAACTCAATTCTTTCTTTTATTGTCATGAACCCTGTCCCTGCTCTGCAGCTGCCCAGGGGTGCTCTGGCTGCCAGCACAGGGATAAAAAATGTTTGTTACAGCCTTCAGCTGAAGGAAATCCCAGAGGCATTTCCCACCACATTCTTCTTTCATCTATTTGTTTGAAACGTTTTCAATTCATATTTTTGCAATCTTTTTTTCCCCCTCATAGAAATGTAAAGTATTAAAGACATTCATCCACTGAATACAAATGAAAATGCAAGTTTTGGACCTGCATAAAGATGTTTAAAAGAAGTCAGGCTCAAAAACCTTCAAATACATTTGAATTTATTTACTCTACCTAGAAACCCACTCAACTAAAGGCTCTTTTTTGTGTACTTTAAAAGCAAAGCTCAGAAAATTCTTATTCTATGTTTATTTCAGGATTAGTGGGTTAACATGTTAGAAACAACTTACAAATGTTTAAGGTCCCCGCTAGCAGAGAATGTACTCTCATTACAAGAGTTTCTAAAATTTATGCTTGCAACTCTGTATAAAAATAAAATGTAAACAAGCACTAATATACTAAATATAATGGGTTTGGACTTCCTGGATCACTTCAAGATTCTTTTCTTCATCTGTTGTTTTCCCTTCATAGTTTTAAATCCTCTTTAGTTTATTTCCAGATTAAATATTTTTTTAAAAATCTCACCATCTGCAACTGTCATCTCCAGAAAGGAAGCTAAATATGTTTGTAAAAGCAGGATTACTTCTGAGGATTTGGAAAATAATTGAATACATAGAAAATTAGGGAGAGACATACCTGTCCCAGGGAAAAAAAAAAAAATTAAAAATTGATTTAATATTCCTGTTTATTGAATTCAAACCTATTTTTACCTGGGGAGATTAAAAACTGATTTTCAGCACCATGGGAACTGCAGGATGCAAAAACAAAAAGGAAAACCAGGAGCACTTTAGATCTGGTTTTGCTCTGAAGGGAATTAGTTATAGGCACCAGGGCGACTGAGTATGAGAGCCAAAATAAATTATGGAAAGAAGGGGACATATAATAAACATTAAAATAAAAGTACCATGCATTGCATTTGTACAGACTTGTGATGCACGTTCCCTATTTGGGGTGCAGGTTTCCAGTTATTAGCATTTTTCCCTCTGTACAATGGCAGCTCAGGAAACCTTTCAGGTGGAGGGGTCTGGGCTGCCAAGAGCTGCAAACGGCGCCTTGTGTCTGGAAGGGTTTCACAACGGGAAGCTGAGCGCAGGCAGGTGGCAGAAATGGCTGCACCAGTTTGGCCAGAGGGGCTTGGAAGTGAAGAATGGTGCAGGTCACAGAAATATGGGGGAGAGCGTAAGAGAGGCTTCCCCTGATGCAAACTCCCTCTGAAAGGACAAGCTGCTGTGAAACTGCATCCACTGACAGTGGGAATCCATCCAGCCCAGGAAAAGCTGCCCCTCAGGCATTCAGGGCTTCTGCAGCCACAAAGAATCTCCACTGTTATACCAAAATCACATCTCTGTGCAGCTCAGCTCGGACCACCTGTGATTGCCTTTGCTAATTGGTTTGGCAGCTTCTCTAACAAGGGAAAAATTGCTTTACAAGTTAAAGGTCCATCAAGGAGATATTATCCAGACCTGGACACACTCAGTTTACTGCAAGATCCACTGGCAGTTTTTTCATAAA
>VWZP01003405.1:1705702-1715898 GCA_013396995.1 Dicaeum eximium
TTTTTTTCCCCCAAATCTCCCAAAATAATTTACAAGCTCGTGTATGACATTGTGTAGGTCAAAAAGTTTGAGGCACTGATTTCAGGAATATGATGGAATTTACATTAGCACTTGAACCATATTAAGACCTTATGTTTCTCCACTACAACAAACCAAAATATCCTAGAAATAACAAAGTTGTTTGATTTCTAAAGTCATCAAATGAAGTCTCAGAACAGCAGAGAACATGACAGAAGTCACTTATAAGGATAATGCATCCAGCCTTTAGGACAAATGACTCAAGGTTAGATAATTTGCTTCAGAGAAGAAACATCTGTATTATCACCAGGACAAAGTCCTCGTTGTACAGTCATCTGTACAAAACTTTCAGCTACCTCAGCTTCAGTGAACATTTTATCTTCTAGACTAAATTCATTATCTTTAGAACTGACCAGTCCTCTTGGCCTGACCTCCTGTTCTTTTCCTTTAAAGCCTTGCTCACCTGGGGCAGAAGTGAAAGCTGAGTGACTTTACCAACTGCTCCCTTGCCATCTTTTTCTTCTCCCAGACCTTTTTTCCAGCTGACAGACTGGAAAAAAATCTCCTTTAAAAGCAGAAGTTACGTGTCCTTCCCAACTTCACAAATGTCCAAGAACAACCGAGTGAGTTGGTCTAATTGAATTACTTTGTTTTTCCTGTATGTTTTTTTTCTGTAAGTATGTTAAGTTGCAAGCCTTATTTTGCTATTATAACCTCGGGCTACAGTAAATTAATTCTCTGCTACCTTTGAAGGGAGAGATGAAGTAAAATTCCCCAAGTGCAAAATCAAGCAGAGAAGAAAGCCTCGTCTGGCTTGCTTGAAATATACATCTTGTCCTGCTTTTCCTTTAATGTTTTCTTTTATGATAAGAATCAGTGAAGGGCAGGTAAAGGTTTTTTTTTTTCCTTCCTCTCCTACAACCACCAGTTTATTACAAAACCATATTGACTGCAAACCATTGTAACTCCCATTAATCCACTTGTTTACGTCAGATCAATCCACTTATTTATGTGTCAGATCAGACAAAAGTCGCGTTTCTTCTTTGACTTCCCACACTCTGCTAACATTTTAACACATTTTTGAGCATCCCTGTGAAGCAGGAGCCTCCTGTGGTTAGTTTGTTGATTCTGGGCTCTTTTTTCTTCTGCTGTGCACTCTGGCTGGCATTGGGTTGAAATTAATGAAGAATGATTTTGAAATTGCCAACGTGTCATTATTTCAGACAAACACTTAAGACCAAACCAGGTCCCTGCTCTCAGCCACTCATTTTGCAGCTCAAAACTGCTCCAAGCACTTAGACTGCCTTGACATGTGGAAACATTTGCAAATGCCCACAGGCATCCAGAGAGTTCCTCCCCAGATCAAACCAAATCTCAGGCAACAAAACAGCTCTTTTTTAATAGCAGCCACTCTCTAATCAATCCTAAACACCCCCACACCATCAGAGCTCACTCCACAACCCATCTGGAAAAAATAAGAACATATATTCCTTTAGGTTATAATAAGAGAGCTGATAACTTCCAAGCTAAGAGGTGAAGTTCACTAATTAAGGGAGTGAAGTTCAATTCTTCAAAACTCAGGACCAGATTTTTATTTCTAATTTTTTTTTTATATGAAGAATACTTTTGTGCTTTTGTTCAGAAAACAAATGTTATTGTTGACACTTGAAAATCTCTGTGTAAGAATCCAATGCACCTGAAACAAGCAATGTTTGAAGCCTTAGCAAAGGCCTTTAAGAATATGTGGGTTTTAAAACAACTGAGAGTCTGGGTGGATCCTAGACATGGACCTGGGAAATGTTTTAAATTTATAAAACATGAAGCTTTCCCATCCTGGGAGGATGACACAATGATATTGTGCTAACGAAGGCAATTGGAAGGCATGAACAGAAACAGTGACCATTAATTAGAGGAAAAATAAAAATTCCAAATATATATATATGAGTGGAGTCACACAGATTCCACATCAGAAGTGCTACAAACCATTATCTACCACAAGCAATAACTTGTGATTTTCCACTCTTTGCAATATTGAAGATCTTTGTATTTTCTTAGAATCAGAAGTGAGAGCTTTGATTTACTCTACCTAGAAGCCCACCCAACTAAATGCTCTTTTTTGCATATTTTAAAAGCAAAGCTCAGAAAATTCTTGCTCCATTTTGAGCTCAGTATCTGACATTATATTCAAAAACCTGTAGGAAACAATGATGTTCATTATTATATAAACAATTATATTCATAAGAGCCTACTGTTTTAGAGTTTTTTAAATAGGAAAATTATCTCAGGGTGTTGAAGGGCTGAAAGTTGTGTCAGGGCAGTGCAGAGGGGACTGAGAGGCTGAGGGTTGACTCTTTCCCACTTTGAAATGTTTGTGTGAACTTCCCACCAGCTTGGCTGCTGGTACAAACAAGATGTTGCTGTTTGTAGGTGAAGAAAGAAGAGTTTTAACTAAGAATTGTTAATTAAAACCAAACAACTAACTGCAAATAGCAACTCACTATTGATTCAAATGTGAATATAATTGTTTATGTAATAGTACAGATGAGTATAAGCCTAAAACATGATTGTGTTCAATAATACACTGGTCTAAAGCAATAAACTTATTACACATTTATTGATTATTGTTACTTTCTCTCACTGTACAAAGCAGACATTTTTCCTATGTGAATATTTTCATTCTTCAGTGTCCAAAAACGTGTATTAAATAAATGTAACTGCAAGAAGTAGTCGACAGTTTGGCTGTTATTTGTGGATTGACACAAAGTCATCAAAATTCCTGCAAACAGTCTATTTATTTATAGAAATGTCAAGAGCTTACTAAAAACTGTAGTCAAGCAAAATTAGTGTTGCAAATTATATTAATTAGAGTTACATCAAGCTATATTAGCCAGGATAATTTATTTTTGTATTAGAAAGCTTTAAATGGGTGCACCAACGCTAATTAAAAATGTACAGAAACCCTTTTTGATCACCAGGCTGCCTGCCTTGTTTACATTGGGTATTAGGGGGAAATTCTTCCCTGGGAGGGAGGGAGGCCCTGGCAGAGGTGCCCAGAGCAGCTGTGGCTGCCCCTGGATCCCTGGCAGTGCCCAAGGCCAGGCTGGACAGGGCTGGGAGCAGCCTGGGACAGTGGGAGGTGTCCCTGCCATGGCAGGGGCTGGAAATAAATGATCTGTAAAGTCCCTTCCAACCCAAACCATTCTGTGATTCCATGATTTGTTCTGAGAAAGAAGAGAGAGGATTGAGCTGCATTTCACAGGAGGCAGCACCCAAGAATTCCTAGGATCTAAATATTCAGATAAAAGCAATCTGCAGTGTACAAAGTGATGCTGGAAACCCTCTGTGGCTGTTCTTCCCTCACTTCTTGCTCTCTCAGACAAGCACACTTTTCAGCTGTTATGTTTATAGAATGTGTTGGGCTTTTTTCATTTTCCGTACGTAGATTTATTTGGGAAGGAGTCTAGTGTTGACACAAAGCAACATTCTTGCATGTTTCATAATCTCCAGGATAAAAAGCAATTATCATTTGTATTTCAGCTTTTCTCATTAGTCAGTGTTGGGTACAACCACACACACAGAATCTCAGAAGTACAAAGATTCCTGTATTTTCACAAATCAGTTTTCACCCCATCTCATTAGTGCACACTGTGATTTGTTTCTGTATCTGTTGATTATGAAGAAAGGGTTTATTTGTATTTTGTTTTCAGGTTTTCAGATCTGCACCAGGACTGTGACAGAACACCCCACAAGCACAGTTCAGAGGACAAACACGATTTGTTTTTGTTTTTATGGTGATGAAAAAACACTTCAAGGTGGACAAATGCTAAAATGCCTTCTGGCAAAATCAACAATCTTCAGACTTAGCAAATTGTGCCTCTGTGTTTGATCAGCTTGTGGGAAGGAAGACTGATTATAAAAAAAGAAAGAAAAAGGATTTTCCCCCACTTCTGAGTATTGTGAAAGACTTCTACAGATTATGTACGTGATGTGCTTTCAACTGATCTCTTTCTGTAAATTCAGATCTCAATATAGCAACCTGTTTTTAGAGCCTGAACATTTGGTCACAGGTACCTGGGTTTTTCCTCTCCAGAACAAATTAAATATTTGCATGAAGATATATTTGCATGAAAGCATCATTGAGCAGAATGAAGTCCAAAACAGGACAAGCAAAACACATCAAGCAAACTAAACCCCAAACTCTCCTTTATGAGATGTTGACTTGTAAAAGGTGTAAAAGTCCCTCTCAAAGCCAGTCCCTGCTGGATAAATCACTGTGAGAGCAGGAGGGCTGCAGTACAGATTGCAAAACTCAAGCCTCATTACTCTGAAACGTTCAATCCATCCTGTTTCAAGTTTTAATCATTTTCTTGTTTAGTCTTCCTGACAAGGATGGATGTGAGGACACTCCCATGTATGGATAGCCCACAGACCTCAGCCTCCACCTTTTTCTCTGAAATACAGAAGTTGTTTAAATTAATGGATTGTCACCAGTGGTCACCTTTCTGGTCCCAAAAGAATGAAGTGCTGGAAAAAAATAGAAAATCCATTTGACCATCCATCCATGAAGGGAGAGGTTAATACTGGTCTGTTCAAGGTAAATAAGTTATGGATATCTAACCACAGATTAATAAAAATTTGAGGTGATTTCCTCAGAACAATTACTGTTTTTCATTACCCTCCATATATCAAGCTCAACTGTATTTAGTGGTGAAACCAGGAGCACTGTCTGCAATCCTTGCAAAGCTGGAGATGTGTCAGTCCCATGCAGGAAACTTTCAGCTTAGCAGCCACAACAGAAACTTTCCAAATATATTTTAAAAATAAGATTAATAATCAGATACTTGGATTTGATTTTCATTTTCTTAGTAGTCACCTTGTCTAGGATGGCAAAAATGTTTTCATCTTAGAAATGGACACAGAGGAAGCCACAAAGGCTTCCTCTCCCATGCCTGAGGAGAAACCATCCTGGCAGATGTTGGTGCTGAGTACAACTGCTGCCCTGATGTTTTATCTGATTGCAACAGGACTGCTGCACAAATCCATGGAAAAGAGCTGCTGCACCTTGCTGCCTGCCAGCTGCTGTTTGTTCCAGGTGGTTTTGCTGTGAGCTTTCTGATCCTCTCTGCCCAAGCTGGAGTGTCACTGAGAGCCAGTCCAGCAGAACCACAGATGGACCCTCCCTGCTCCTGCCTGGACAGTGGGGAACATTATCCTGGCTACAGAACCAAAACACCCCTGAAAGGTAGAGAGACTCCCTTCAGGAGTGTCACCATCTCTGCTGCTGTGCCTACACAAGTCAGTGGCTGCAGCAAAGAAGCAGGTGTGTAACTCATTAAATTCTCTTAAATTGCCATTAAATCCCCTCCATAGATCACGGGGCTCCTTTCCATCCTGACTCACACGTGCCACACTAACGACATTGATCTGATGTTGGAGGTACTGGGATCCTTAATTGTGCTATTGATGTCCTGATTTCAAATCTGAGATGTGAATACTTCAGAGAAGAACAAATCTGGCTGCTTTGCACCTCAAGTCAGATATTTGCAGAGCATGTCAAACGACACCCAAACATCCACCCCAGATCCATCCAGGTGTCAGGTAATATCAATCTAAATATTAAAGATACCTTGCCTCTTTGACCACAGACTGTAGCTGTAATTTTCTGGCAGTTAAGCATGAAACACCTTCTAAAGCACTTACAGATATTTCAATACTGTGTGTAAGCCTGGCTCCACTCATCAAAAAATATGCAAGGGACTTCAAAAAACCACAGAAACAGCATAATCAAAGGAAGGGAGTCATATCAAAATAAGGAAGGCTTTGTGTAGCAGGGACAGAGAACAAACAACTCTTCTCCTGTCAGAAAAGTTGATTTTGGGTGTATGACATGACTCCTTTACACTGAGTGGCACAGAGGAGGCAAAGATTGACTCTTCACTGTGTTTTCCTTGTGCTGGAATAAGAGCAGAAGAACTTATGGGAGGCATCAAGGACAACTAGCAGGAAAGAAGTAAAAATTTTTTTAAAAAATCAAACCAAGCTACTTTTTCAGACACCCTGTAGTTAAACTGGGGAATTCATTGGTGCAGAATGCTATGAAGGCGGAGGGCTCACAAGAAGCTGGATTAATTTGTAAAGGTAAAATATATTAACTGAATCTAAAAGAATCAAAGGTACAGCAAAGACAGATATCAGAAGCTGAGAATAATTGCTTCCACCTCTCCCCTTTTTGTCTTCTCTAGAAAGAAGATGCTGGTCTAGAAAAAAAACCATGAGAAAAGCCAAACAAGTTCAGACTAGAAGTTTGTAACTTCTGGTTCGCAGTGCCTGGAATACACCAGCTAGAGCTGATTTACAGTTTCCTTTTCCCACTATTAATCAGTCTAGCTTTCAGACCCAAACAGTTGGTGACAAATATGTGTTGGGGGTGTGCGGGGTGGGGGGTGAGAAATACTGAGTTATTCAAAGAACCACGACTTTTTACATGCCATAAGTAATGGTGGTTAACAAAATCACTTCAATGAAGAGGCAGCTCATTACCAAGGTTCTGTTCTTCTGGCTTAATTGTATATCATGTTACAGCAGATTTTTATATATATATATTATTATAGAGTAAAAGAATTAAGAATTTCCTTCTCTCTATCCACTGCCTATCATTCTACAGGGGTGTTGGGACTTCTTTGTCCTCTGCCTACAACTCCTCATTTAGCCACACTCTGGAGAAAATGAAGTGTCATTACATGTTTTCTATCTACAAGGAAGTTTATAGGTGCTAAATTTACATTATCACATAATCATACTCAAAATGCTGTTTGGGGAGAGAGGACAACATTTTATTCTTCACTCAAGGATGTTTCCCTGATTTAAAGCATTGAGTAAATGATGTATTCCCTTGTTCAGACACAGGTAAAACAACCGTGCCACAGGCAATCAGTTTTGGAAAACAAATGGTTGAAGGAGGCAGCTCCTTTCATGAGGGAGCATCTTCAGATAGCAAACATTATTTCAGGGACAATCACATATTGAGAATATTTACTATTCCAAAAGCTTGGGATGGCAAGCCTTGGCATGCAGTTAAAAGGACAAAGTGGTTCTGAGTGAGAGCAGCGGCGCACGGAGCTGCCGGGGACGAGGAGCTTGGGATGGGTAAAAGCAGAACAGAGACATCAATTGTGACATCCAATAAAAATGCACTTGGGGGTTCTCTTCACTGCCCACCAAGCTTCCCCTGCAGCTTTTAATACAGATGTGTCAGTCGTCCCAAGCTAAAACTGCACTAAATTGAAATCCAGGAGAAGTTTAGAGCAGATTTACCAAAACCTTGTGTGCGTTCTTCAGCGGGGCATTTGCTCATGTGGTGGATACCTTGTTGATGCCTTGTGCAGAATGACCTAGAGCAGAGACTAATGAAGCCAAAGAACAAAGCAGGGATTTATTAAAAGGATTTCCTCCATGGATCCACCTTGGGCAGCACAACAGCCCAGCCAGGGCTGCACCCAAGAGGAACCAAAATGGGCACAAAATGGACACCGGGCACGGCTCTGGCACTTTGATCAGTTCTGCTCCATTTGCATCTTGGAGTTCATTGTCCAGTTCCAGCTTTAGCCCATCCAGTCCCATCCTTCTTGTTTTTCTCTCCTCAGCCCACGTTGTTTGTGCTCCTGGGCCTGAGGTTTGGATCATTTGTCCTTGGTCCCCAGCTGGAGAAGGAATTGTTTTGTCTCCCTGCTCTGTGCACAGAGCTCACCATGCCCTGATATGGAGCCCAGACCCACACACTGAAGCAGCACAGAATCTGAAAAGTATAAAAGCTAAAACCTGAGGCATTATTGTGGCAAAAAACCCTTTTTTTTTTTAACTTCTCTCTTTTTCTTTCCCCCCTTCAGTAAAACAAACCATTGGAAGTGAATGAAGGAAGAGCCAAATGGCAAAGCAGATTGGGATTTTATCACCAAATGGTGTTCCAAACACAAACTAATTAGGAGACAAAATGGGCCAACAAAGTAAGCAATTAATGGCTGTGGATCATAGAGTGGGAGAGACAACAGTTCTGCAGGACTGTAGTGAGAGACATTTGGCATTTAGCTCTCTAGAAACCTATTCTTCTCCAGTGAGGAATAAAATCAACAGAGGAGAGGATGGCATCTTCAAACTGAAGCATCCTCGTTTGGATTCCAAGTCTATAATGAGTCAAAAGCCCTTTGATGTATTTATTGATACCAGCTCTTGGAAAAGAGCTAACCCCTGTCCTACTATTGTGCTGATCTTTGACATTCAGCACTTATTCATTTACCACAAAATTTGGGTCTGAGCCTTCAATATCTCCTACATAATTCCAAATCTGGTATATTTGAAAAAAGAAAAAAACCCACAATTATTTGTAGAATGGATTTAACTTCAGGAGTTAAGACAAAGTGGTGGAATATGTACATTTTAGCAGGAAGGACCCAAAACATAAATTTGTCAGTCATTTCTTATTTTTTCATCTTCCTCAAAATTCAGAACAAGCCACATCTCAGACAGAATTATTCCTACACAGGAGCACACTCCCATGCAGGCTCACAAAAGAGAGGCACAGAAAGGCACGAGAGACCACAAGACACCAATGCTATTTCATCTTCAGAGTTCTCTCAGGGTACTTTCTGAATATTACTTACTCCCATAATGGTGCCTATTGGATTTTAAAAGGATAATACCTAAACCAAATAATCAATTAAATTTGCAGTTAATAATTTCTAACACCAATAATCCAGCCCTAGCTGTTGAAATAAGTCTCCTCTAGAGTGGCACTCTCAGAAAAAGCAAATCTCACGGTGGCATGATCACATGCATTCATAATTCAGGTTATGTTAAAAGTGACAGCGATGATTTAGGGAAACCGAAAACTCCCAACACTCCTGAAAAATTTTATTTCCCTCGAGTGTCAGCCCTCATCCTGCATTCTCAGGGACAAATTACCATCCCTGTATTGCCATCACTATCCATTAATGCAGACACTGGAGCACAGAAATCACAGCAGCTCTCTGCAGACATTTGCAATGGGACAAACTGGGTTTTACTGGGCTCCGGTAACTTGATTAATGTGGAGTTAATTTTTACACAACCACGCTGCCAAACACCAGCATCTGCAGCCAGGTAAGTGTTACAAACCCAGCAAGTCACACTCTGCTTCAATTTGTGCTGTTTGGCTGCTCCACATCTCCAGAGCTGGGGTTAACCCAGCCTGGCTCCCCGGGCTTCACCCAGACTGCCCACCCGAGTTCATTCAAAGAAATGTTAAACTCTGTTTCCAGAGCTCATGTGAATATTCTATGTGATTCTCTCAGTAAATATTATTTAAGAGCTCTGCTAGCTTTGCAAAGCACTTCATTGCTGTTAAACCCTGCTAAATGCTTAGCCTCAGTGAATAAGGCTGATAATTATTTAAGTGATTTAAGTGATTAACATGGTAAAGTTAACTTTGAAGGCATTTCCTAATAAAACTAAGTACCCTCATGACAGTTTTTTCAGCATCTCCCATTTCATTTAAATGACTTCTGTTTAATATACTTCACCAGGATTCTACATAAAGTGTCACTTAAGAAAGACAGAATTTCCTACATTACAGAGACCCCGTAACTCATGATACATAAAATAGACATGAGTTTGGGGTGTTTTGTTTTTTTTTGTAATTGACAATTCTGTCCTTTTAGTCAACACCCATAAATCCTGATAAGTTACTATTTCATGCCTGGTTGTACTTGAAATCCTGTGATTCCTATTGATCGCTGTAGTAAGTGTATTGAACAATTATAAAAAAAAAAAAACTTCAATATTTCCATTGCTACTTCAGGGGGAAAATATAAACCAGCGAGAGACTCTCAGCAAGGAAACACCTTTGAATAGCACAAGAACAGTGACCAGCCCAGAGCAGGGCTCTGATGGAGGGAAGGCTCCTCTGTCTCTGATAAATTGAGTGGCACCTGGTCCACATTGTACTGACAGGGTCAGGGGTCCCATCCCTGGGAGTGAGCAGAGCTCAGACTCCCTCAGCTGTCACAGGTGACAAAGTTCCTGTCACTGCTCCAGGGGGTGGGCTACAGGCTGAAAAGTTGAAAGACTGATCTAAAATAATGGCAGCTTCTTTGAGGATTCTTTTTCCTCAAGGCTGGTCTCTTGAATTGCTATACAGTATTTAA
>VWZP01003405.1:1715930-1755363 GCA_013396995.1 Dicaeum eximium
TAATATGACATAATAATAATAATAATTTTTTTTATTTATTTATGTGTATAATACATATGTATGTGTATATATATGTATGTATATATATATGTATTTATATATATAAATAAAATATATTATAATTTTTATATAGATGAATATATGTATTATATATATTCATATATATAATGTATGTGTATATATGTATATATATCTATATACCTATATATATGTATATATGTGTGTATGTCTATATATATATATATAAAATATAATATAAAACCTCATGCAAACTTCCTTTTTTCCCCTCCCAACAAAATAAGATTTCTCTGCAAACGTGTGCTTACTTTCAGGTTTCTCTCAAAAACGATGTCATATGAGCAAAGATATCTTCCCATAGCTCAGAAATGGAATGAAATCTTCAAGGTTAAAGTAAAAGCAAGTAATAATCCAAGGGAGTTATTCATGGAAGTTGTATAAGTGTTCTACACAAAAGGAAAAACAAGACTTACAGGGAAGTGCAATGAAAGAAACCATTTATCAAAGTTCTTGAGTTTTGTGATCCAAGGAAATTTAATTTTCTTTTGATTTAGTAGTGGGATATTCATGCAAGGTAAAAAATTAGCTAAGAAAGGCTAAGAATAAGCAAGCATAGCTATTCTTAGAATTTGTAAGAGAAGTAGTCAAATTATTAAAATAATTTAAAATAATAATTATTTTAAAAAATCATTCACCACAGCCACCAATTCCATTAATAAAAAAGTGACTTAAAAGAAATGGTAAAGCAGCTTCCTGTCAGATTTTCACAGAAAAAAAAAATGTGACTTAATTTAACTCAGAGCTCAGTTATTTTGATTCTTTTCCTAGCAAAGGCTTTGCATGTGTTATTTTTATCATGTACACGTTATTGTATGGCCCAACAGCAGATTTCACACGAAATTTCTTCTGTTACAATCCCCTACCAACCCTATCATTACAAGGAGAAAAGTTTGTACACATTTTTGCACACTCAGACCGTACATCCAGCCTGGGTCTATCTAGGAATCCCTACAGAGTCCCTCGGTTTTAAAGGACAGGTAAAAGGTTTTCAATTCCCGGTTTTTCAATTCCCAAACACAAATGGAACTGTTGAAGTTTGGCTCCTGCTGGAGTTGCCCTTTGTTGGGAAAACTAAAGCAGCACCTTTAGTTTCCTGCTGGGATGATTTTTTGTTCTTGTGAAAGACCAAGGAACCAGGAGAGAGAACCTGAGAACTGCCAACAGTTTGACAGAATTATCATTCCTGACAGAAGTGAATGAGTTTTTCAAGACTGTGAACCAATGCTGGCTTTCAGCTGCATCCTCAAGACCTAAAACCAGACAAAGTCTGAAAATTATAGTCTAATTTCCACTAAGTCATAAAGCTCTTCCTTCATACTACCTTATGGGACTTGAAAAGATTTACTCCTCAAGGATTATAAAATGAAACTGAAATTAATCACAATTTGTAAAATAAAACATCATATATTAGTTCCCTTTGCCATCTGCCTAGGGTTTTTTCCTCAGCCAACCTGCCAATGATTAATTTTCTTTGGGGGAGTGTAACCTGAAAATGATAATTCCAGCAGCAGAGCAGGAACACACCCAGTGCACACTGCAGCCATAAGTCAGAGCAGTGGCAGAGGGTGCACATGCACTGGGAAGAGCAGAAGGGATTTTCATTTCATTCTTTTATTCACATAACCTCAATACCTGTAATGGAAAGAGTGATACAAAGGCTTGGCAAGGGACAAAGGTGGTTTTTGGTACCTTGCTGACAGTTTTGCCACATTTATTTCCTAACTGAAATTGAATTTTACAATTTCTGAATACTTATCCTCAAGTCAGTGCTCTGTGTATTTCCACAGAGATATTTCTTTCCTATGGATGCCCCCCTACAGAAAAAACAGTCAGAGATGTAAGTTAAGGTCCTTCCTGGACTTATTTCTGGACAGAGGACAGGGGTGGGTTTGAAAGCAAATGAACACCACATTTGAAATGGAGAAATATAAAGTCCCCACGTGTTAATTTGGCAAGGAATCTGTCCCCATGCAGGAACCAGGCACCCAAATCAGCGCCAGATCCCAACTGCACTGACAAAATGCATCAGCAATCGAGGTAATTGCACAAACTCCTCCAGAATGCTGTGAATTATTCAGGCACTAATCTGAACTGTCTACTTCTAACATGAGAAAAACAAAAAAAAAACCCAAGGAACTTTCACACAGAAAGCATCAGCCAGAGCTTTGTGCCCTCACACATTAAATCAGATTAGTAGGACATCAATACTAAATGAAGATAAACGATGAAACAGCCACAGATTATTAGAGGTAATTTTTAAACCTCTCTAAAGTGTGCATCAACATGAAGAGCTATTCACTAAAGTGACTGCACCCTGGGCAACAGTGCCCAGCACAAGCAGACCTCCCTCTCTCCACTGCTCCTCATCAGAGAAATTGCTAAATTGCCACCCTGCAGATCCTGAAATGCCCCAGAGCAGCCAGGGATGGCAAATTCTGTGCCCTGGTGGCTTGGGGCTCCATCCTGCTACACAGCAACTGCAAAGAGAAATGTAGAAATTTGTTTCCACAGCTGTAACTGTGCGAAAATGAGAGGGTTCCAGTGCAAAGCCAAGTTTCTGAGATCAAATGTATTCAGCAACAGCAAAGAACCCAGGCCAGAACACCCCCCTCGACTTCCAAATCCTCTAGAATGTATTAAATAATCCAATATTTAAACTTTGCAATTCTTACTTTTTAAAAATTACAAAGTCTATTCTTAGTTCTCAATCCAGCCATGAATAGACTTCTACTAAGTTGTTTTGGGGCACTTGGACTTCTTTGATTTATCTGGCTTTGGAATAAAAAAAAAAAAAAAAAAAGTGATGGATAAAGCAAACAGCTTTGATCTTTATTTTACAAGTAAGGAGCTTAAAAAAATCATAATAATTTAATCCAAAATGATGGCACAAAATAAACCAGAAATCATATCTAGTCTGCTGCTTCATCACTTCATCATATCCTACAGCGTTGCATAGATAAATATCTAAGTTTGCATCAAAAAAAAAAAAAAAAGAGGAAGAGGAAATAAAACCACAGACATTATAACTACAAGGACTTAGTTAATACCCCTTCCTATAAAAGAAATAACACTGTAGCATAAATGTTATTATGCATGACCTTTTCTGTTTGCCTTCTAAGGAAACTGAAGAAAAAAAAATCACGTAAGATATGTTTTACTGCGTCAGATATAAAGAACTTCTGCTTCCTCCCTTTCTGCTATTTCTGCTCCTGTCTGATTCAGTTGCTTGCTTTGGCTTTATTTGCATCTTTATTTGCATTTGTTTTGTGTACTGCCAATGGTGGCCGTGCTAAACAGCACAGCACATGCCAGGATGGTGACATTGGCCTTTGGGATCAGAGTGCTGGTGGGGAAAAGCAGCACAGTTGTCATTCTTTTATTAGAAATCTGGAGTACATCAGAACATCTATTAGTTATTCTTGAAAATTTATTGAGTTTTAACAAAAAAAAAAATTAGGAACCCAGTCTAGTCCTGGGTTTACTCAGAAACACAGGACACTGCAAATTTTCTGCAAGCTCCAGAAGGGCAGAGGTACTTTTCCAGTCTACTTTTGGACATTAGAGAGGTACCATCATCAAAATGAAGAGATGAGAAGTTAGCAAGAAAGAAAACAATATTTGTTTTCTTTAAATAGGCAAGGAACAAACAGCAGAGGAGTCCACAGGTCAAATTCTCCTCAGATAAACTTTCTGCCTTTCCTAAAGTGTTTGCGAATCCTGACAAGACCGTAATTTAATTTAATGCAATGAAATGAGAGAAAGGTCATATTTGCATGAGGAAATAGTTAGGTGAGATGAGCCATCAGAAGAAATAAACCACTACATTTACACCCAAAATCTCCAGGTAACAGAGGTTCTTCTTTTCAAAACATTACCACAAACAGCAGTTAAAGATACTTCAGATAGAATTATTTGTGTCCTCTTATGGAGTAACTGCATCCAAAATTCATATTAGGAACAAGGTTGTGTTTTCCTACACAATAAACAAGGTCTGTTTTATTTTTCCATTTTCCTTTTAGAGGCCTTTGGAAAACAATGCAAACCAAAATTACTAAAAATTCCATAAGAAACCTGTTTGCCAACATCTCAAACGAGCTGCATTAATCAATCTTCACTGATTTCACATCAAGCTTATAACAAATTCACTTTGCACATTTAACAAATCCCTCCATGACCATATTAATATCAGAATTTATGCCCTGATCCAGTGGACAAATTATGCTTTACCCTGGACACCTCCATGGCCCTAATTGCACAGGAAAATTAGGCTGCGAGTGATCAAATCTCGCCAAATTATTTATTTCACTTACTTGTTAACAATAAGAAAATCATCTCTTACTAATGAGAAAAATTCTACCACAAATATACCTCTGCCCATTCAAAGGAAGAAGGAAAAGAGAAGCAAACCCCATAGAGTTTGATAGATATTAAAGTTATTTCTGTGATCCTCTTATCTCTTGGCTCGCAGACGGATGGACCATTTAATGAAAACCATCAGTCTCCCTCCTGTTACAGGCACAAAGAATGACCAACTTCTTAACAAGAGAGCAGCTAAAATACCTCACAAGGGCTCTCATCATCCCAAGTGTTGTTTCCAGCTGCAGCCTTACAAAATGCCTCCATTTTATCAAAATGGGCTCTCTGTTTCTTAGATGTATTTCTTCATTAATTAATTTGCTGAAGTTTAGTGACTTGCTAACATTCATAAAGCTATGACTACATTAGCACAATTTACATCTCTAGAGCTGAAAGATCTTCGTTCTTTAACTCTTAAAAGTTTCTTACTAGGCATCAGAAACATTTGAGAAGACCACCTGCTTTGGATTTCTTGTCATTTGGATATTTTCCAGAGAGAGCCAAGCTCTGACAAGATTCCCACTATTAAGGGAAGGCTTTTCCAAAGCCAGATTCAGAATCTGAATTGTTCTGTGGAGTGTAAGTCTCAGGTTCCATGGAGATATGCCTGACTGGCTGCATCTTAGATTTTAACTATTTCTTTTCTCCTTGTTTTTCAAACTGGCACCAATTCTTTGTAAAAAGTGAAATGCTCATTAGCTTAAATTAATTCCCAATGAGCAGAGCTGACATAATTCCCTGTAACTAATTCTTGTTCTGCCTGCAGCTGCACCACTAATCTGCCCATTGCTTCAGCACCTTGACATCTCTTCTAACTCAACAGTGCCATGACTCCTCACATCTCCCTCTGCTCTGCAGCCTCTCCTGTTGATTCCCTCATTATATTCCCCACAATGTTCCACTCCTCTGTTTTGTCTTTTACTCCCAGCCTTGTTAAGACTCAAATCTGTCGCTCGTTATTTCTCCCCTCCATGCACCATATATTTATTTCCACACACACTTCGGTGCTACCAGCTCTGAGTGCTTTTGATGTTTAGCATCACATGTTCATTTGGGATGACACACAAATTCCTATTGGCTTTTGGCTCTTGGAAGTTTTTTCATCTCCGTCCCAGTGGTGAAATGAAAATAGAGATCTGAGAACCTTCGAAGCTTTTATTTGACTGCTTTCTTCACTTTTGGAGTTCTGGACAGAATATGCATTTTTAATTATGCATCACACAAAAACACTCCTGCAATTGATAGATATTCCAAAATATCATTTCTCTCTCTTCTGAGTCTCTGCATTCCATTAATTTACGACTTGCTGAGCTGCATCTGCTAGAAATGTTTCAAATACTGGAATTTCGTACCAAATCACTGACAACTACGGGAACAAGAGGCATTATTTCAGTTTTAGCAGCCCACTCATTTTCCCACAGACACATTTGTTCACCAGGTCTCTGTGATACCTTGGGTTGTTGAATCATTTTTGCTAAGCGATACACTTCTACAATCCTTTCACAAGGTACAGAAGGAGAGGAAAAATGAGATTTAAATGGTCATAATTAAGCTTAGAAAGGAGACAGCTTAGACTGACTGGTGCTGTGGGCTTGCTCTTGGAATTGCAGACACCAGAAATGCCACCAGAATCACACCAGAAATGTGAACTTGAATTCACACTCTGGGGAGGTGATCAAGTTGGCCAAGTAATGCACAAAAAAAAGTCCAACTACTTCCACTAACATGTATTAAAGCCAGAATAATTATCAAGTGCTAGACCCACAAACCCAGGAGTGAGCTGTATTAGCATTCCAGGGAAAATCTGCACTGTGTTATATTTAGTTCCAAGAAAATTATGCAACTTTTAAGGAGAGGAAAGAGTGTCACATTACAGAGAGCTAAATATACCCCCAGAGCCATTACAAAGAATTAGTCTCACTGTGAAAGCGCTCTGTGGAAGACACGACTCTCACAATGAAGAATTTCAGAGTACTCATTCTGCATTATTTTCTATTGATGCTAAAGATTATTCAAAAGAGAAAGGTCACATTGATGACTGTTCCTTTCACATCATAAGAAGAAGATAAATGTGTGACTAGCACTAGGCCACTGGGTCACTGTGACTCACAAAAAAAAAGAAAAGGGGAATGAAAATAATATTTTTAAAACTAGATCAAGAAATTAAATAATGGGAAAAGTGCAGGCACAAGTCAGCAAAACATTTGAAATTCTATAAGATGGCAAACCACTGCTTGGGACAATTAAAGATATTGAAGTTTCTTCCGAATTTTTTTACTGCATCTCTCAGCTCAGGGTACCCACTGGGTTTCTGGGTTTCATGGAGTCAGAGGACATGAAAACATCAAGATTACACATTAAAGTCAGTTCAGGTATCCCTACACACTGAGGGAGCCGTGGTGACTCGTGGCATTGCTGATTCACTGACAGCACTGGAGATCCTGAGTCCTGACAACCACAAACCCTGTGACATACTGCAATAATTCCTGTAAAACCCCTAAACTTCCTAGCTGGGACTTCCTTCATTCCTGCACACTGTGAGCAGCTGGAATTTTACTTAACAAACCAACCATGCAAACAAATCCACCCAAACCACACACAGCAGTTATCAGATGTGATGGGATCTCTTCTTAAAATGCTGTGCATTCTTTAGAGATGTTGCCAAATGTTTTTTCTTTCACTTTCTTGGATTAAAAAATCGTATTTTGGACCATCTCAAAGGGTGTCATGAATTATTCTTTCCAGACATGATTGAGAGCCCAGGGCACCCAGCATTAAGGGCTTATCCACAGCACAGTCAGTCAGGAAATTCAGCCTGGTGGGAAGCTGTGAGGCACGTGGAAGAATAACCAAACACAGAAAATGCAAAGGGAAAAATAATCTAAACAATTGATCCCCTACAGTTGATGAGCAGGAGTCAGTCCTGGAAGAAAGGTAGGAAAAATCTCAGTTGTGGTTTTCAGGACCCCCTGGGCTGACTCTGCTGCTCTGCACTGGGGTGAGCAGTGAGAACAAGCACAAGGCACCGCTTGGGGAATCACTTGGGTGCCAGTGGGAGACACAGCTCCAAGTTCACCTAAGGCAAAGTATCCAAAGGCCCCTAGAAGTGAGAACTGGTAATTCCAGTGCTATACAGCTTATATTTAATTACATGAGTAGCACAAAAATTCTTATCATTACATACAAGTTGCTTTCACTGTTTTCCAGTTGTGTTCCTTTTTGCTCCCTTTGAGTATTCCAGCAAGCTCTGTGCTCTCAGGCTAATCATCAGGGTTTATCCATGAGGCATTCCAAGTTTCTGCCTCTCCCTGCTTTCTGATTACTGTCTGGCCAGTTAATTTCTACAGCTTTTCTTCTGGCACTAATCAGGAATTAGGAGCTGCCATCAGCTTTGCTAGATACAGATTCCTAGCCCTGGTTGGAAAGGATTTGCAAAACAGGCAATTCTTGCCCTTTTCTGATTATCCACAGACAAGCTCATAATCCAGTCCCTCGTATTTAGGAAGTCAAGCAGTGAAACAAACAATGTTGATTATAATCTACTGTCCTTTTTTTTTTTTCTCTCCCCTAAATCAAGAAATAAAGCAAAAAACTTTGCATTCTAATCCTGAGACATCTGCTTTGCAGTTGGTCTTTTGGTTTTTAATCCTGCAGGAGAATGGGTTTTGGTGAAAATGAAAAGAAAGGGCAGGAATCCATTTAAAAAAGCTCTTTTTAGGTGATATGTTTACAATGGCCAGCATGTTTTGCCTAACAGCTTCTTTTATGGCAACTAAATAAAGACATTTCACTCAAGTTTACTACAACTAAGATAATGATTAAAGAGAGTTTTAAATAGGTGTATTCCAGGGAGAGTGATTGATAAAATATTCAAATACTTATTTTTCTTCCAGAGCTGTAACAATGTCTATATTCTATTTGAACAATTTGAAGGAAAAAGCAGAATAAAACTTTTAAAAAAAGATTAAAGTTCTGCTATGTCCAGTATCCTGTGTCCAAGTTGATATGCACAAAAAAATCAGATTTTGTCAAATTGTACTACTCATTATTTATAGCAATGTGTTTAAAATAACACATCTGCAGCATATCTTATATATCTTATATCATCTGCAGTTATATCTTATATAACTATTATAAGTTATAATAATTATATAACACATCTTATATAACTATTATAAATTATAATAATTCCTCAGTTTCAAAAGTCATTCTTTCATTTCAGGATTCTCAGAAATAAACGGAGAAGCAAAATGTCCAAGACTGAGGAAAATCTCAGAAAATCACAATGAGGATTTAGCAGGGAGTAAATATGTGGGCACCAAACCACGAGGAAGAGCCAAATATAAAATATTTCTGAATGGAATGTCAGGTGAGAACAGTTTATTTATAGGTGCTGTAACCTTAAGAAAATCAAACCACTACAAAGAAAACCCTTTTGAAAACCCACAGTAACACTGCCACAATTAGGTATCACTAATAAGATGGTTGGAAAAATCATTAGACACACACAAATAAATATGCTTTTAAGAAACCATTATTTTTGAAGCCTTAAGTGCCAGTGACTTTAACAATATTGCTTGTGGGGTGAGGCCCAGGCTGCCAGCAGATGCCTTAAAGACCTTAAAGCCCCAGGATGAAACCAGAAACCAGAGAAACAAAAGTGCAGACGGACACTTGTGGGTAAACAGGGAGCACAACCTGGAAAGGAACAGCTTCAGGCCATAACAAAAGCAATGACAAACCCAAGGTTGCACGTGTGGCTAGCTGGTGTTAATGAAGCCATTAGTTATGCCAGCAGGAAGCTGTGTCCTAAAGAGGATTGGGAAAAAATACAAAATTCTCCCAAGAGAAACTTCTCATCTGGAAGGGCGGTGAGGAATAATGGAAGCTGTTGTGAAACTGGCTGGGTGGTGTGTAAATCACACACTCAATTCCTCATGAAACAACCACACAACACAGGTAGCCTGCTCTTTAAACCTTGGGTGCAAGCCTGAAATAAAAAAAAATAAAGAATAAAAAAATCCCTGAAATAAAAAATTAAAATAATAAAAAAAAAGCAACTACACTAGTTCTGCTGCTGCCTTTTTGCACATGGATGTGCGAAGCCCATCCCCCCAGCAGCCTGTATTACTGTAAATGCAAGACTTTGCTTATTTTAATCAGCTTTGCTTGGGTTTGTGCTCCACTCTTGGTGGTGTCCCATCCCCAAAGGCTGAGAAGTTGGATGCAGCACAGCGAAAGCCAGAAGCAGTCAGGGCTTGGAAAAAACATCAGCAGGAAAATTCTGACTGCTGCATTTCAGTTCTCTGTCTGCAGGAGATTTGTGCAGGATGTGGAATTGTGAACCACCAGGATTGTGGTGGCCTTTAAACTCCTCGTATTCAGAAACTTTATCTGGGGGGAGACAGAAAAGGAGATAAGGAGAGGACAATGATGGAAATGGGCTGAAGGAGTAGCAGAGGATAGACAAAGAGATGAGATTTTGTTGGATAACAAAACACAGAAATGATCAGAGAACCAGGAGGAGGAGGAGGAGTGGGTGACCCAGCAAGAGAAGTCTTGACACTACTGCAAAGGTTTTCAAGCTGCATTTTCCAATCTGTAAAATAACAATTGTAACTGCAGATACTTAGTGAAGAGAAGAAGCTCAGCAGTGGCAGAATTTCAGTCAGTTTAGCACCTTAGTTTATCAACAATTTGTTATGAACATTTTAAACTGAAAAAACATTTACGAGGATGTTCCTTGCTGTTTGAACAGAACCTGCAATATTGTTAGTTCATGCAATGTGAAATTTTTATGGAACAAACATTGAAACTGGTAGCCCAGATGATTTTTGCATTTGGTCTCTTTAGTACACCTGGCACTAAAAAAAAAAAAATACTTGTATTAATAATAGCACATATCTATCAATTTCTATCAGTGTTAGCAGCTGCCTGTGTATGAATAGACACACACGACCAGGGTTGAACAAGAGCCGTCCTAAAATGAGAATAAGTGCAATTTAATTCAGAACATTAATCCAAAACTTCCCACATGTAGCACAGCCATGCAACTTGACTAGCTGATGAAAAAGGAAAATGCATCTAGTAGCCTGAAAGAGAATGAGACTGGCTTATATTAAATAAAATGATAGCCTGAAAAGTTTTACTGGCAATCACAAATGCTTCAACAAAGGAGTACGAACTGTTCCCAGAACTGCAAGTGGTTTTAAAATGATGATCACTGATGACTGACAGGAAGGGAGAGAAAGCAGTAAAGAAATGGAAAGATAACAAGAAATATTAGAAAGCACTGCTAGTGTTTCCTTTTGTTGCCATGTGCTGTCGGCCCCCAGAGGGTGAATGTGCTGCTGAACCCAAACCCATTGCTCTGTTTGGCCTCTGCTCTGCACTCATTATTGCAGGAATCCCAACGCTTTCCCATCACCTCTCATGGCATGATTCTTCCCTTCCTTAACCTGTTTTACACCAATAAAATCTTCTTGATTTCAGTAGAACTCCTTTTGATTTTTAGCAGCATCACACCACCTTTCCCAGGTTTGCATACCAAGGGAAAATATCGATTTTAAGTGGACTTCTGTTATCAACACAGTGCATCAAATATACTGCTAGGTAAATTGGGAAAGTCTGGATTATTTAGTGTATCACACCTGGCTGGAGTTCTAGAGAAAATGCCTCAGGTACAACTCAGTGCATCCCTATTTTCTGCACCATTGTACAGAACATCTACAAACTGCCCTGGAACTCACACATTGCCACAGGGCAAAGTGACATTTTTCCTGGGCTGTGGTTACTCCTAGTGCTCTGTTAATCGTTCTGTGCTCTAACATGCTTTGGAGAAAGGTCTGTACCTTCCCAAAAAGCCAAAGAAGTCTCCCTAATGAAATTAAGTGAAAGGAATATAATGTATTTTTGTCAACGTGAGTCCCTTAAGCTAAACTTTGGAGGGTGAAGCACATGTATTATTCAATAGAAAAGCTTTAATTAGTGTTTCTTTAAAATTACTCAGAGAAAGGACTAAAAGAATCAAAATAGTTAATCAAGATTGTTGAAAGGGTGGCTAAGTAAATCTACAAAAAGCTGGCATTGCAGCTCTGATGCACTTCAAACCTACCTGAAAGCAAAGGAGAGACAAGTGACAGTAAATCAAGTTCATTTCACAGAGTACTCAAGTTTTTTCAGACACAGTTCATGACAGTAATTTTAAACAAGGTCTGGTATTCATGTCTTTCCCAGAATATTTGTAATATTATTACCTGATTCTAAGAATCCTGCATGTAGAATATAAAGTGGATTTTAAACAGCAGTAACTCAAAGCCTGGAGAGGGAAAATGATTAGTTTATTTCAAATAGGTTTGTGCCAAAAAAAAAAAACACCAAAAAACAAATATCTCACATTTGCAGATATTGATTTCCAACCAGCCTGGCGTGGGACTCTGATTGCTTTAACAGACCAATGTCTAAAGCTTGGAAACTTGAACCAACCTCCATCCCTCTTCTCCTGTAAGACCCAAAAGCCCATTGATTCCATCTCTCTGGCATTCTTGATTTTGTGTGACTATTTGTACACAAATACACAAGAAAGGGCTTTTTAACCCCTATTTTTAAGTAAGGTTTTTAATTCTGGCTATAGCTACAGTTCTCCTAGATTTTAAAACCTCGAACTGAATTGCACAGATGCTACTTACACTACCAAAAGAGGAGAGGATAAACCCCATGAAATAAAAACAAAGACAAAGATAAATCTATCCAGTTGCCATGGTGTACATCTTATAAATACATGATGGAATCTATTCATCATCTTTATTTTATAAGCAGGTAGAGAGAACCAGGACTTGGAGAGCATCACTCAGGGAGAGTGAACTCTATAGATTTATCTTAATTATGAAAATATGACAGACAGTATCCGACAATAAGTGCAAGTAAGACTGGAAATGAAAGTGATGGACTCCTCTGAATGAAGAATTAGACTTTTATCTGGCATCTTTCAGAGTCGAGTGGCCACGTTACTGCTTCACAGGCATTTCTATTATCTGTAAGAGTATGAAATCTTCAGAGAACAGGAAGACAAACAGATTCAGATTCTGTCCTGTTTTTGTTGCTGTTTCATTCTAAATGATAATTCGAAAAATACTAAGCCTAAAAATTTGTGGGGAGATTTTTATTTTAAATATTCAGCTGGATTTCAGTGTGATTTATGATTATGAGATCTCAGAATTCTGTCCTTTTTTTAATAGATTTTATCATAGATTCCTCAAAAATTAAAATTAAAACTCATCCTTACTTTCCTAGTCATATGGAGGTTTTTTTTCCCTCACTCTGTTCACCAGAGAGGCTCCAGCTGCCTCTGCCTGGTGCAGAATGCCTTTATATAACAAATAACTCAAACTTTTCTCCCCAGGGAGAGAAAGTCTGTTTGAATGGCTGCACCAGGAAACATCCTACACAAGGATATCTTGTCCATTCTCCAGTTGCCATTTCTTCTTCCAAGTCAAACCAAACCAGAGATTCTCAGTGAAATCCTTCTAATGGAGCATCATCTACAATTCACAGCTCAGAATCTGCTTTTTAGGGTGAATCAGGACATCCCTAACCCAGCCCAGATCCTTCCTGGCTTCTGTTCTTGGCTTCCCTCAAATTTTTGGGTCCCATCTCCTGTGAAAATTCTCCACTACTTAATACCAACACACACAGGTTCCTACACAGCACAAACTCTGAGCTCTCTGCAGTGCTTCATTATCCTCATTTTGCTAAAAGGGCAATTGTTCTTAGACTGTGAATTGTTGAAGGATAATTAAAGAAAATTGTTTCAACTTAATAAAATCTTTTTGCTGGCCACCTAAGAATACTCACTTTTGTCAAGTGATACAGTTCCTTTAAATAATGGATAACAAGGTTAATAGTCCCTAATATGTGGAACAAGTGGTCAATAATTCACAATAGTAATTACTCTGAATTTTTTTTTTCCAAAAGCTTGCTGTGTCCTTGTTATGGGAATGTAGCTAATAGAGACTGAAGATTATTACCCATCTTTTGTCCTAGAAGTAGCCAAAATAATACACATTATTTCCAAATGGGGAGTTTCTATGTCCTCTGAAATCTGAAAATCTGTGACTGTGTTTGTCTGACTGTAGGGATTCCAAACAAGCTGTCATTAGGTTCTACTGTGAACAGGGTGGTTAACTTTCCTGATAAAAATCCCAAAAATTCTTTTTTTTTCCCAGTGAATTTTGGGCTGACACTCAACAAATTGTGCTACAAGTGAATGTTGTTCTATATTTATCTACAAAATTGCAGATAACCAGAACAACTGGTCAATGAATTTTGTGTGAAGCAACTTCTCCAGGAAAGCAACACAGGAGTTCTCTTCAAATACCGATCAAGAATTATCATATCACAACTCTCTCCTAATTCACTCAATCTAAATCTTGAATTCCCATTTTTCCAGTATATATAACAGGCACTGTCTTGGGTGAGTCCTTGCTCCTTCTGTTTGCTTGAACAACATTTCATTTCACTTAAATTGAAGATTTCCCACCGAATATCCATCAGTTCCCACCTGCCCTTTCTCGGGGTGACTGGTGGGGGTGACCAGCACACTTCAGCAACCCATTAATGACTGTCAAAGATCCAGAGATTACAACTTCTCCTGCTGGAATGGGAGAATTCCCTTCCACTGCTCCACAGCAATGTCCCTCTCCTGAAAAGGGTGCTCAGACCATCATTCCTGAGCTGACAATTCCTGCCCTCCCCAATGAGTGGGGTAACTGATCCCTTACACCTCACTCGGATCAAACCACGGTCCTGTCAGCCAGGCTGGGCTTGTTTCAACTCAGGTTCATCCAGTCCTGGCTTAACCTGCTCAAAGAGCCCCCAGTGAACAGATGTGAGTAGCAGTGAATCAGCAAAGAGAAGCCTGGATTTTAATGGCTCTAAACACAGACCTTCACCAGTCCTAAACATTTAAACATTTTCTTCTGCAGCCATCTGTAGACAACAAGTGAAATAAAACGTGTGTACACACACATCTCTCTGATTACTCAAACCCAAAGTAACTTCTGCTTCAAATTTGAGAATTAAACTACAGTTTAATTTGACATAATGATCAGTTTAGCTTAATGTAACACTTCATTATACGGACACACAGGATTACCTGATTTGATATCATTCATAAAAGGTGTAATTCTCTGTGTAGCCCGTACCAGTTTGGCATGTGGCTGAAAAGATGGATCTCTAACCTGTACAGAACACTGAAAAATTAAGTAATTTGAAAATAAATCAATATGGCATTAGATAAAAGAGTGGCAGTAATGGAGTTATCTGTAACTCCAGCCGTTCCAATGACACATGGATTCTCTGTTAAACTCCCTGCTTCATCCTGGCTGCCTTCTTAATGATAACCTGGGATGAAAACCAGATAAATGGAGTTTTGTAGAGCTGTGTGCATCGACCTGGCTGTGCTGCCCCAGCAGTCAGTGGTTAGCCCCAGCAGAGTGCAGAGTGTGCCTGTGCAGTTTGAAAAGCCCATCTTGGGCAGAAGTTGGAATTTCTGAAAAACAGGAGTGACCTCCTGCTCTCCCAGTGGCACTCAGCTGCTCCAAATCCTGAGCAAGTGCAGTTGCCTCTGATTCCACTGGGAAACAGGAGCACTCCTTCACTGTGATAATCAAGTTCCAGTGCTCTGAGTCAGTAGAAGTAGGTAATAGAGTGAGCTAAAAGCAGATAATGACCCTCGATCACCATAAGGGTCATTAACTCCTGCAATTTACTAAAATACTGCACTTTTTGGTTGTTGTTCAGCACTTGAGATCATGCAAAGATCCGTGGTTGCATATAAAGCTCCAAATGAATCCTATCCTAGAGAGCAACAGCAACCCTTTAGCACTGAACAGAAAAATAAAATGTGTCAAAATGCAGCGGGGGACCCAAAAAAACCCATTTTTTTTAACCTATGGAATTTCACAGCTAAAATGAATACAGGAAGAAAAGATGGGAGAAAGCAGTAGCAGAATATCTCACTGATTTCAAGGCACAGGAAGAAGCACACACAAAACAAAATAATCTAAAAGGACACTCCAGGGAAAAGACCTATCCCCACAAGCATCCAATAATGAAAGAAAACTGGACATAATGAAAATGAACCTCCATTAATATGATTTCCCAAAAGGTCTTTTCTTTTTCGTATTAAATTTCAACTCACACATCAAAGTGAGTGAGAACCCAACTGATTGGTTTGCTCCTAAAGAGCTGCAGATTTGCTTCTGATTGAGGAAAATTGTGTGGCACTGAATTGCATTTTTAAAGGTTAGCAGGACACCTTATATGCTCTGATATTGTTTGTTCTCATTTCATAGGGCTTTTCCTCTTGAGGTTTCATCTCCTTGTAGTTTCCTCCGAGTGCAAAGCTGTGAATAAATAAAATGCAATACGATGTACAGTATTGCAGAGAGGTCTTTATAGAAAATTATTCTACTTCTTCATTATACTTTTATCTTGCTCTTTTTTCCCCTACAGTAACAGCATGCTATTTCTCCAAACTAGAAGAAAGCAAATTAGCTGAAGCATCAGATAATAGCTGTAACTTTGGTTTTCCATTAAAATAGCTTCAAGATGTAGCCTTGAAGAAATCAGCCAAATAAGAAATAATAATAGAAACTATTTTTTTCTGGTTTACCAACATGCAGCCATCAAAAGTAATTTTTTTGTCAAATTACCTTAATAGAAAGGAGATTAAAATATGGTTTGTGTTGAGGCTGGATTTTCTCTACTCCTCCAATTTTACACGTGAGTCTCAGGACTATTCAGAAAGGTCCAAATTTGAAACCTCTCCAGTCTGAAATTGTTATCACAGAGTCAGAGCAGCTTTGCCTCACCACCCTAAAACACAAGCCCTGACAAGACAGGAGCTGTACTTATGCTGAAAATGCAATCCAGGTGTCTGGTTAGGCTTGGACATAGTCCTGGACATCACAATAAATGTGTTAATTAATACCACATGGGACAGCAATTGATGAGATTTGGGATGTCTGTCTCCAGCAACAGGAAAGACCAACAGACTATTAAGGGAAAAAAAGGGAAAAAGGCAGAACTGTACTACAGTGGAGTTTAATTTCAGTTTCCACAAGGCTCCTCACCCCTCACAGTGCCCCTTCCAAAGGAAGAACACATTAAAAACTGCCCAATGCACCACAAAATTCCTGGACTTCAGCAAAAGTTATGCAAAGGAACAAGTTTCTCCTGCTTCAAATATTTCAGTGACATTTTAGGAGTTTCCAGATTCAATTTGGATAAAATCCTCCCCCTCAAAGTGCCCACTTCCCATCTTCCCATCACCCTACTTCCAACTTCTGCTCCTACACTTGTGCATAAAGATGCAGCTGTGCTGCTCAGTCTTCCAAAAGTTTCAGGGAAGAGGAAATTGGCAACTGAATGCAATATTTTCCATGCATAACCCATCTCAGAATTGTTATCTTGACAAATTATCATTCTTAGTCTAGTTTTCCCAAAAGCAGCCCTGGTGGCTTAATCTGAGAGGATCAGGAAGTCTCCAAAAACGTTAACTCAATTTAGGCTTTGTGGTAGTAGTTAAATGGCAAAATACCTCGTGTTTTCTGAAAGAAGCCCAAACACCATCCACTCTCTGGAGACATTTCTCACTTTCTCCTGATCCATGGTTCCCATCCTGCTGGAATGAGCCAGGAGCCTCTGCAGTTTGTCTGAGGCATGTGGCTCCTCACTAAATCTCTCCAAAAGCCCCTTCCTCGTTGTGTTTATGCTGGTTGCAACTGGTATGCCAAATAAACAAGCAGAATGAATGCACCTGGGGCTTTGTCAGCTTATGGCAAAGGGTAAAGCAGGGGAATCAAACACAGATACAAAAGGATTTAATGAGGAGAAATTAATGGTAAGAAATATAATCATTATAACACAGCACATCAACTGTTTATTCTAGAGAAACAAGGGGAAATGTATCAGAGGATTTAATCTTTCTCTACACAGTAGAATTTACTAATATTTCAAACAACTTTGAACATACATGGAACAAGCACCCTAACATCAGAGTCAGTGGAGGTGAAAACATCTGAGTACAATACTTTTCACTCACTTTGAAAGCTCCTCTCTGTGTTATCTATCTTTTAATTGCCTCAGCTCTTTCTAACTGAGAGCAATCTGCCTACAGGACTGAAGGTCAGGGCTTCAGAATGTTCTCAGCTTTGTGAGCCCCTTCAGAATGTTCTCAGCTCTGTGAGCCCCGGTTTTTTAAATTATTTTTGTATTCGATTGCTGAAACCATCTTACTCATCCTTAGCTATCTAAAAGCCAAGTGTTCACATAGTTACCTCCCACAGTACCTAGAGGAAAGAGAGTTAGTGACTCACAGCAGCTTGTGTGAGCTTGAGACTGCTACAGCAGTGACTCTCTCTGTGTGGCTCTGCCCTCGCCTCCTACAGAAGAAATGAATTCCAACCTGAGTCTTTCATGAAAAAAATTAAATTTCTGTTACCTTTGCAGTCATTCAAAAGGGAAACTGTTATCACTTGGAAGGAATCAGTCAATGAGTGCCTTCCACACACAGAACTGCATCAGCCCAAGTGAGGGGTAGGGCTGTGGGTGCTCTGCTCATCCTCTCCCCAGGCTTGGTGCTCTGATTTCCAGGCTGAGATATCCAGGAGATATCCAGGAGATATCCAGGAGATATCCAGGCCTGGCACAACCCCTCCTCTGATCCCCTCTGCCAGCCATTCTGCCCTAAATGTGCAAACGACAGTAAAAGGAGCCCAAAGAGAGTAACAAGTAAAACATCACCTCAGTGCTTCTCAGCACCTCTCCCAAAATATTCCCAAAATGCTGCTGTGTGAGAGGGATCTGCTCTGACATTGCTGTGGTGAGGTCTGACCAACACCTGGAGGTGGCTCCATAAACCCCACGGGCTGCAGCCACTGCACTTCTGCCTCTCTCTAAAAAACCCCAATCATCCTCAACCACACACCAAACACCAGGGACAAAATTCTGTTTTCTTTTCTTGGTTGTTTGCATAGTAACAAAGAGGTTTTCTATTCCCACCTATCTGTTTCTGGGTATCCTCTCAAATATTCTGACCATATGTCCGGTGGATTCACCTTTCCTTGTCACTCTCCTGGTCACAGCTGGTGTTGAGCTGACCCACGAGGTTCTGAAGTTGTCATTTGTCTCTGTAATTCAAGTTATTGGTTGATCCAGCTGTAAAGATTTAAGCTGGATTAACCAGCCTCTCCCTTTCAAAAACAAAATTGGTATTAAGCCTTTCTGACCTTTTATCTTTTTCTTCCAATCTCAGGCCACAGGATGGCTAAAGGAAAAACAATTACAGAAGAGAAAATCCATACAAAGCTTACAACCCACACAAGCCATGGAACACAGGGTGTAAGCCAATCTTCCACAATCCCTGGGGAAGATTACAATCCATTCACTTGAGAATTCCCATCACAGAACACTTTTTGATCAGAAGTGGAACATCCTGTTCCAGCTCCTCATTCTCCTTCCTAAATAACATCCGAAACAGAAAGCAATTAAAAAATTAACAGCAGACTACTAACCCTATCCTACCTAAAAAAACAAACAAACAAAAAACCAGTCATTGGCCCATCATATAAAATTAGCAATTGCCAACTTTTGCTTCATTGTACCAAATCTGATTTTGTCTCTTATGGCACCCAGTACTTCTGAGATGTAGAAATGAAAAGTGACTAGTCAGACACTTTCTTTACCAGAAATAATTTAAAAACAAACAACAAACAAAATTAGTTCCACTGAAATGAGTTCAACTGCTACAGAATTCATTTGGAACAACAACTTATACAGATTTACCCATAAGGTTGTGACATCCACTGGTAAATTCTAATTTATTAATAGAGTATTCTGTATTTGAATATGAAAGAAATGAGTCTAATTTTTAATTTTTTTTTTTGATCAGATGAGAAGCAACTGAATTCGAGGTTCATATTTCAGCACAGAGTGTTCTAAACTAAAGACCCCCATTAAATACAGATCCACATTCATGACTTGCAGTCTTTAAACCTGTCTGGTGTAAAATAAAGATTAAGTGGCATTTTTCATCAGGACTTTATCTTGATAAAAAGTCCCTTTTGCAGATGTATTTGATATTCATTATGTTTCTGTAACAGCCTCTGCATCTCCAGTGTTATCAAACCCCAGCAGAATCTTTTCATCTTAATAATACAAAAGTAGACTTTGTGTTCTCAACCCTATTCTCCTCAGATTACCAATATAAAAGGTTTGATTGACACGGGGAGAGGCAAACCCGTTCTGATTAAATCTGAGCTTTTCTTTGGGCTGGTTTCACAAGGAGGGAAGGTTCTCTGGCTGTTGTGGCACATTCAGGCTTTATTATCCTCTCCTTGGCCAGTTGTGTTCAGAGCAAGGGCAGGGAGGGCTCAGGTGAGCTCACACCTGTGCCTTGGGTGAATTCCTGCAGTTTCCCAAGCAGACAGGAAGGGCCTCACTCATTTTCCAAGGAGACAGCACTGACCGAGTTATTCGGCCCCATAAAAGAAAATTGACATCTTTGACATGACCCAACCAAACAGGGGAGATTTCATCCAAACAGCAGCTGACTTCCACTCTTTTAAATGTTATTTCCATGTGATGTCCACTCTAATTATACATGAGTTTTGGAAGGTAAAGATTCATCAGTTCCTATAAAAATTTCCCATACTATTTCGATTTTTTTTTTTTTTGATTTTTTTTTTTTTCCCCCTAAAGAAAAGGTCCTCAATAGATTTGGGAGCTCAGTCATTCAACCCTGAGTTTTAGCATTTTCTTTTTAGCATTTTAGATACAGGGAAATAGTTTATGAATGCAGTTTTATACTGCGTTTCAATAGAAAATGTAACAAAATGTATCATGTGAGTATTGTCAGGAATTACACTTTTGGAGCTTTTGAGGGGAAAAATATTTAATCAGAAATTTTGAACAGTAATGTCAGAGTTTCAATGAAAAGAAATAAGGAAAAATAGCATATTAAAAAGAATATTAATTACATTAAGTAACAGGAAATGTCTGAAAAACATTTAGTTACAAACAGCCATTCTACTGCAGAGGCATAAAAATTATCTACAGTCACAAAAAAAGAAAAGGCATCAATGTGAATTATATCCTGCAAATAATCATTAAAAATATTTGGTTTGCTCTGCTTTAAATTTTTCCTATTTAAATATAAATTAAATGTATCTAATATAATTTTAAATTTTAATGCTTTTGCCCCTTTTTAAGACATAAATATGCTTATACCTAAAGGGACTATAGATGACACAGTTTTAGCATAGAACACAGTCACTTACTTTGAAGTATTCTCCATTTTGCCACAGAGAAGAACAAACCCTTAGAACTTCTGATATGTAAAAATGGATTGTGCACGAAGATTCTGTTTGTGGGACAGGGACAGATTTCACCCAAACAGTGAATGCCCTCAGAAATTAGAGCTCCAAAGGCGCTTTGTTTTCTTCATGACAAAATTTCAGATTCTCTCATCTATCTCAAGAAAAATTATGTTCTTCACGAGTAAGATTAGTGCAGTTCATTGTGTGAAATTCCACAGTTATCCTACCCTCATGTGAATTTAATAAAGCTCAGCCTTCGCAGCTCTTGAACAGCAGCCAAGCATTTGATTTGTTCTATTTCATTTTATTCATTTAAATGCATCTTGCTCCCATCTGGAATAATAAAAACAATCAGTTCAAGGAGTTCTTGTGTTAAAAAGGGGTGATGAAATAATGGAATATCCTCTTCCAGCCCCCTCTGCTAACCCTGGCTGTTTGATATCCATTTCAGAAGTCATGTTGCCATTTCCTAATTCCTCACAGGCAGCCTGTAAGAGGATTGTCAGGACAGATGTTGGAGCCCTCACACAACTGAGCACACGCTGCTCAGCCATGCTCGGCGTTCCAAAGCCAAACTGCTGCAACTAATAAATCATGCTTGGGAGCTGAGAGCAGATAATTGTATATCTTGTATACAGGAAGCATCAAAAGCCTTCTTTGCCTCCAATTACATTCTCCTGGTTTAATTGTTCCTGACAGAATTATCCCTGTTTGCTTTTAATATCCAGCCTTCGAGATAAGTTTCTGAAGAGGTTTGATGTGCTCGTTGTGAGTAAAACAATCAAGGTTGTGTCAGCTTCTCAGGGCTTTCACTACAGCCAGAGGAAATTCAAATAAAAACTCACAACATATTTATAAAATAAAGATGTGCACAAAAGTTGATGAGCCGTACAATGAGCAGCAAACAGTGCACTTGGGGGTTCACCCCAAAAATGCATACAAATAGATATATTTAAACTATTTACAGCTATAGGTAATTAGAATTGATTGGATAATTATACACGTGGGTAGTGGATTCATAAAGACAATTAAGATTCTGATTTCCACTCAAACACCTCTATATTCTTGAGGATCCTGTTGAGGATTCTATATATCCAAAACCCAGAGAAAACTGATCTGAAAGAAGCTGGGTTTGAGTCCCATGACTGGGGTAGGTGACTTTTACAGATCCCTTGGAACCTGACTTATTTCATCATTCTATGATCTTTAAGAATTCTGATGTAAGAAATAGATATATATTGTAGCATTTAGCATATCCTAAATGATTGTAAAATATTGTCCAAGGTTCATTCACGTGGCACTAATTACTTTGGTTATTATCACAGTTGGCAAATGTCAAATTGACACACCACCAAGTGCGAGATCTTACAAATGTCTGGATTCTTACACAACCCCCCCACCATAGTTCCAACACATTAATATAAAAATAGGAAAACACAGAAGTAAGAAAATCTTAAACCATCCATTAAAGACAAGAAAACAAGAATCTCACAGTGCTGGACCATACATGTATTATTTTTCAACATGGAAGAACAAAGACAGGATTTGATGGACAGGAAATGAAGTGACTTAAAAAATTTGAGTTAAAATTTGGCAAAATAGGATAATGCACAGAAGTCTTACAATAAACCTGATGAAGAAAGGGAATGATTCAGGAAAGATCATTCAGCAGGGACTGATTTACAACTTTGGCTGTACAAATTTCTGAAAATGCATTCATCAAATCCTCCAGCCTCTTGTTTGCAAAATCAGTAGGTTTGATGATTCCCCCATGTGTAAGCAAACACCAATCTGTTTATCCATGTTTTTTCAAATTAGTCACAATGTCATTTTGCTAGATTAAAAATCTGCTTCAGGCCGTTGAAAAATCCATTCAGCCTCATGCTTCTAAACAGCAGGAGATGTCTTTGAACACTGGCTTATAAAGAAAACAAGAAAAGTTTTAGAAAATTACCTTATCTTTTTGTTTGTATATGTATCTATATAGACATAAAAGCTTTTGCAATGTATAAAATCAGAATTACAAAGGTAAGCACTCAGCACGTCTAATGAGACACTTCTGAAAGGTATTAGAGATCTGAGTGTGGATGGAGTCGCTTGCTGCTGTCTGAAGGAGGAAAAACCAAGATTTTCTGGCAGGATTTTCGGTAAATCCCTTTCTCCCACTCAGGTGTAGAAAATATTCCATATCAAGGAGGCTCAGCACGGACTGTGGGCAGTGAGCACAGCAGTGCTGGTCACTAAGAACAATATTAACAATAATTGTCACTAATAACAATATTTCCCACGCCTTCCAAGGGGCAGCAGCTCTCAGCCAGAGCCCTCACCGAGTTTTGGGCTCAACACAAGTTGGGACAAATTTATTGTACAAATTGCAGCTCTTTGGGCTTCTAACTTTGAAATCAATAGCAATCAAAGCCCCAGCAGCCGGGAGAAGTTCTTGCTTCCCTTCTGCTAAGCTTGAGAACATAATCCAATGTTTTCCTCCCCTCTTGAAGTTTTGTTTACAAATAGATTTATTTAAACTGAAAAGGCCTTTTCCACCTTCAGTTTGATTCCTTGGTGTGTTGGCTACAGATAGTTTCATGTTAAACACCTCCAAAAACAGAGACTTTGGAAAAGAGAAGACAAGGTAGAAAATACTTAGGCTTTCCTAGTGTATAATTTAAAATGTCTGTACCTATGTGCTTAAGTAGTTATAATAACTGGGTACTGGCAAGCAAAAGTACCTGCTTTTAAATTTATTTTAATGTATTTCCAGAAAAAAAACCACAACAAAGCTAGAAGGTAGTTTATTGTTATACCAAAACTATAATTTTACACCAGGTAGGTTTAAAAATTTAAAAAAAAAAATTTTAAAAAATCAATCTTTTTGTACCTTCTTTAGGAATTAAAATAGTTTCTTCTAGTTAAATAGCAAAGAAAATTGTACCATATAATTTTCCAAGTCTGAGTTACTTTTCCTCTTCACTTCACAACTCCAAACTCATTCTCTTTCAAAGGGAGGAAAACAATTTTCAGCAACCTACAAAAATCAGTTAACAATGCAATAAAGACACCTTACCTTTCAATCCCAATAAATCCCTGCTCTGAATCACTTTTCAACCCAGATGTGAACACACATCAGACACATTTAGAGTTAGCAGCAGAATTCTGCTGCTTTTATCCATAATGGGTCAACACTAATGCAATTAATAAAATATGTGACTTAAAACTGCATCTGCAAAGCTCTCTGATGTGGCACTTGGGATTTGGATTCAGTTTCTCACCACAACAATAATTATAGACTGGAAAGATCCTCCTTTCCCCTCATCCCTTTCCATCCTAACTCCTCCTAAGTCCTGCTCGTGGCCACGACCTTGTCTGTGCAGACCCTGGCCAAGTTTGGTTGTCAGAAAATCTCAACATTTTGAGTAATTTCCAATTACTCAAAATTGGAAATTTTAGGGTAAGTTTAGGGGATTTTGGAATTGGAAAGTTTAGGGAAAGTTTAGGGGATTTTGAGTAATTTCCAATTACTCAAATCCCCTAAACATTCAAAATCACAACATTCTGAGTAATTTCCAATTACTCAAATCCCCTAAACGTTCAAAGGAAAGGACTTTCCAAATTCCAGTCACCCGTTTGAAGTTCATTTTTCTTGTCTCAAACACTCATGCCCAAGTGTCTGTAAAAGACCAGGATTTATCCAATGTTGGTTTCTTTTTCGTACAAGAGAGGGAGAGGAAAACCATCAGCACGTGGATGGTTGAGATTCAGACCTAGGAAAAGTATTTTTGTGTGGGAAAAGCTGTTATTGGAGACTTTCAGATCAGGGCCCAGGAGAAAACAGAGAACAGGAGCAGAGGGTTCTTCATCCATCCAGCAGCCATGGAACTTCTCTCAGGAAAGGATGGAAACAATGCTGAGAACAGCAGAGAGAAATTCAGCTCATAATTCTTAGCTGGGATTCAGCAATGAGAAATCAGCCCTCATACCTCTGATATCATCATTCAGCTTTTATTGGAAATAAGGGATTTCAGCCTGAATGAACACCTTCCTCGGAAATGGGAACACGACTGCATAAAACCTATTTAAAAGATTGCAAAAAGTCAATAATGCCCCTGAAAAACTCCTGATAGCACCCTTAATATCCATCTCTATGCATATAAATAACTGAATTTGATTTACATGTGTCTATTTATGGAAAAGCAGAAGCTCACAATTTGGAGAAAATACAAATGTGTCATTTTGCTACATTTTCAATGGTAAAATTTAAGAACATAAGTCTATTTAGTAGAAAAAAATGTATTTTAGAATACTGAGAGACAGTACCAGAATGAGTAAAATAACCTAGTGAAAGAATCATAGCACTAAAACTCAAAACTGCACTTTTCATATTTGTATCCTAACCTCCAAATCACCAAGAGTCATTTTCTCACATATTGAGAGCCCAGTACATTCTCAGAAGGGAAGACAAATCTTCCCAAAAATCAAATAATGTGGCAGATTGAAATCCTTAGAGCCTGGCTATCTTTCACAGCAAGAGATATCGGGATGGGCACATCTCTGCAGTTTGTCTGTGCAATATTTCCTGCCTATAACCTTTGCTAATTGCATGTGTGATAAATGAGGATGTGTGGACACCCTCATGTCCACAGGCAAACAGAACACAGACAGAGACAGATATGCATGGAAACATCATGGGAAAATGTGGAACTCTTGGAATTCCTGCTTGGATTTCTTTGAAAAAAATTGCAGACAAAAGGAAAGAGGTGTATTCCTTCATATTTCTTCTTCTAAAGCTTACATGTGGGTAAGTTATTTAATAATCATAGTTCCTAAAGTGTGAAAATACCAGTCTCTGCAGAGGCTTGGTGGTGTGCATGCATTAAGCAAACAGGCCAGAGGTGTCTTTGAAAGCAGAGCTTCTCCAGAAGGCACACAAATATAATCATCAAACCAAATTTATTTTAGAAATAGATAAATAAGACATAAAAGGAACAGTGCTCAGTAATTCAATATGAAAGCAAAAATATATATTCAAATCATTTGTTAAAAAGATTTTACAAATAACACGTGAGACCAGGATACACCATAAATATATGGTAAAATGGGAAATCACCGGAAAAGTGTAACCAAAAAAAAAGAAAAAAAAAAAAAGAAAACCCTGCAGCATTACAGTTCATGTTAAAAATACAATTCTATTTACATCACAAACCAGCTTTGTTCCTGACAGCCCCTACTGCCCTTCAGAAGTCCCCACTCAGCTGAACTCAGAAGGATTTAAATCCCCCAGAGTTCCTGCAGTGCCTCGCTTGCTCTCAGGCGTGTTGGAGGTCGGGTGGGAGGGAGCTTTGGTACACACACAAATCCGGAAAAACTCCAGAAAATTTGGAACACAGCGCTGGGTGGGAGCAGCTCGTCTGAGAGCCAGCCCCAGCTGTGTGCTGGAGGGCTGCAAGCAGCCAGAGCATCACTCACAGCTGAAATCAGCAATAAATAAAGAAGTTTTCTTTTTGTTCAGCCCCACATTGCTCTGGAACTGACCCAAAGCTCTGGGGCTTTCTCTGGCTGCTCTGGAGGTGAGGCAATGAGCACCAGAGAAAAAGGGGGAATTTCTTGAGAAGTTTATACTGAGGTGACTGTAATAATTGCAGCCTGAAGTATGATAAATATATTGATATTCCAAAGAAAATATAATGAGTTGTCAAGTTCCAAAGCAACATTTGGTCAACTCAGTGATTTTTGCTCATAATTCGCTCTGACTTCCAAGCAGTCAGGAAAAAAACAAAACTATTTCTGTAGGTGAAAACATCTGAGAAACAGAGTTGGTTTTGAAACACATATATGTAGCTTTGACTCAGGATACTAATACTATTTAAAACAAAACTAATAGGAATTTTTGACTGGCCCTCCTCACAGAAAATTGATACCCAGCACACACAGATATTTGGTCAATAAACATTAGGCTTTCATGTACCCATTCAACCATCAGGAGGAAATGAGCTCTGCAGAAGTTTTATACCAGTCTATGAAAAAACAACTTTTTAAAAAGTGATACTTAGATGTAAGAAAACAAAAATTGAAACAGACAAAACACGTGAAACTGAGCCATTTAAGAGGTTTCTGGCTTTCCCTTAGTGCATTTGGAAGGGTCTCATATTTGGCTGGGCTGTTGAGAGAACCAGAGGAGGGAGATTCCTGATTGGGACCAGTAATTAAACCATGTGGTGTACCTTTTATTTCATTTATGTAACTTTTGGACATCTTTAAATCATCCTAGATGCTTTTAGAATTACTTATTGGTACACTAGAATGATAGACCAGTGTAACATCAGGAAAAAGTTAGAGCTTCAGCTAAGTTCAGAGCAAAGCAACCCCAAGTTATTCTTCTCTGAAAGCACATAACTGGCACATCTGGTACAAGAAAGGTACTTATCAAAGGTTCTCTCCATACTCAGTGTAAGAAAGTAGGCACTTCTAGAGGGTATGCAGTCCTAAAATCAAAACAGCCTGCTACAGTCTATCTATGCCTTGTCACCATCAGAGGAAAAAACTGAGGGCAATACCTGTTCACTTGAGATGACTAAATTTCATTATCTCCACTCATTATCCTTTGATTAAAAAAAAGTTTCAATGCAAACATTGAAATTATTTGGTGCTTATCTTAATCAAACATGAAATTTTCTTACAGGGGTTTTCTCAAAAAGGGAATTCAACCTAATTCTCGTAAGGAGAGAAATCCAAAGACTCCAAGTAAAAATAGAAACCCAAAGTCTGTGAAATCACCCTGACAAAGCACTCTGTGTGAGGCCCAAGGGCTGGTACTCAACCACTGAATTTTCCCACCTGGGGAGCAGCTCCACAAGCAGGAGCAGTGTGGGACACCAGGAGCAGCTCTGGGATAAGCCCTGGCTGTGCTGGGAGGGAATTTAAACGTGGCACTGAGTCCATAAATGTCACTGCACGTCTGACCCTGCCACTGCCGGGGGTTTGGGTTTGAAGCAGAAATGCTGCAAGGCTGCTAAAAACAGGAACAGCAAAACTGTCTGACAGGTACAGGAACTCCTCCCCGAGGAAATGATCCCGCCACGGGAAATGAAAAGCTCTCTGGCACAGTCATAGGTACATTATGCGATACAATATGCTGAATTACAATACGTACTTCGTTATTATTATTGGAATTTATTTTACAGATCAAATAGCCAAATACACTTTTTTTTTTCTTTTTTTTTAAAGAGCCAGATAGCAATGTGGAGCAAACTATAGGCAACAGTCATGGTAGACATTCTGCAGTCCAAGAACTGAGGCAACGTGATTATTAAGTACAAGCCTATAAATATCTTTACATCAAACATACAGTAATGTGTAAGAATTCCATGTTGTAGTCTAATTCATGAATCATTAATAACTTTTTTCTTTAAAAGAAAGTTCTATATACTGTATACATCCCAGTTAAAAGCAGTGTCTGTATTTCATTTTATTCTAGCAAACTAATATTACATGTCTTCACATAAGTGCAGAAAACAGGGTTCTTTATACTCCTTTGCTTCCTAAGAGATTTTGCATTGCATATGAAATTCTAATATTATAGATGATACATATTAAGCATTACTCCCTAAAATGTGAGGCAATATACAAGAACTTGCAACCAACCTTCAAACAAAGCTATGATACTCAAGTTTTATTTTGTAAATGAGCCCAGCTAAATAACAAATGATAATATAAAATCTTTAATTAAAAAAAAAAAAGAAACAACAAACAAAAAGCCAACCAACCCAGGGAAAAAAAAACTTTATAGAAGAATAATTGGGGAAGAAAAAAAAAACAACAGTAGGCCATTTACCCCCATGTGCTGGCTAACAGTGAAAAAATTATGTCTACTATTTCCTATTTTATTACACTGAAAACCAAGCCACTGGATTTATGACTTTTTAAATAAAAATACTTCAAAAGGTTAAATGTTTGGCACCTGTTAAATAGACATTATTTAGACTTCAGCAAGCAAAATGCAAATTAAATTTTCTTTTTAAAAGTTATGTGAGTGCTTTCCAGTTATTTAAAAGGTGACCATTTATTACAAAATGTTGTGGATAAGAAAGCAGGAAGTACTAGTTTTTCACTACTACTATTGTGTCTAGAAAATGAGAAAGCAGTGACTTGATCATTTCTATTTATGATCCATAGCAGCAATATCATCATTAAAAATATTATGGATACATATAAATAACACTTAATTCTTAACGTGTATAATGGTGCTATAGGTGACAACAACTCAGTTGTTTTTCTTTTAAATGCAGGGAGTATAAAGAACTTTACATTCTCTTTTTAACATATTAATAAAATTTATTGCTCCCTTTTAATATATTCATAGAAACAAAATTCCTAATTGTTTCAACTAAAATAAATAAGGAAAAAAAAAAATTCTGGGACAAGAAGATGATTACAAGCAAAATAAATTTACCATAATCACCAACTGTGAAGAAGGATGGGTCACATTACTTTTTTTTTTCTCTTAGCAAAACTACGTTATAGAACACTATAGCACAACGTACTAAAATTTCTTTGTCTTTTCCTTTTTAAAAAAAAACATCCTTGCCCTTGATACCTTGCAGTAGGGCAGCTTGAACAGTTCATCGTCACTTCCAAACCCCTCTGGAGATGAGGCGATAAATTTCTTCCGAGACAGGACAAAGGGCTTTCTCGTGCTATTTCCTTGTTCTCATAATTGCTGGCTTAACATCATTGAGTACACGTACGACTTCAGTACATAACATCAGCTGCGATGGCGTTCAGAGCTGGCAAACAGAGAAACAGCATGAGAAAAGCCCTTTCCTGCAGCATTTGCACCATAAATTGTCACTTTTGCTTCCAAACTTCTACCAAATCTCAAGCACCGCGGTGGGGTCTGGTGCTCTGAGAATTTCTGGTTCTGAGCTCCCAGCACAGGCAAAGATCTCTACACACAGAGAGCACAAATGCTGCAGCAGAAGGACCCACAGAAATAGCTTCTATGATATTATTCTGTTTCTTTTCCTTTTTTTGCTTTACCACTCAAACCCAAAGTGCTGTTGCAAGACCAGAGCTGTCAAAAGGCTGCTGCACTGCCTAGAACAGGTTCTACAGGGGTTTTGTGGGTTTCATGCAAAAGTATTGCTCCTAAAAGCATAAAATATTTTTTTATTTGAAGAATTATTTTACATCTTTAATCTAAATTTATCACCATCAGGATTAGTCCTAAAAATTCACAGAAATTAAGGCGTTCTGATCAATTATTTCACAGAAAAGAAAGCACTATCAATACCAGAGTCACCAGCCACTCACTGGTCAGGAAATTGCTATCAACTGCAGATTATTGAGTGCAAAACCTTCTGGGAGAAAACAGGAAAATAAGTGTGAAAATTAAACCAGAGTTAAGTCAGACTTCACTGTTAGCAATAGTTTAAAGTAAAACGTTTGATATGGCACAGTTGGGTCACAAGGAGAAAAGAGTAAACTTTTCAGTTATCCCACTGAAACAAAATGATGTGAAATGCACTTAATGTTTGAAAAATTACATGGTTTCTACCCCAAGGTGAGCGGCCATTGGAGAGGGAGTTGTGTGTCATTCTGGCTTGCACAAAAATCACTCAGTTATTAATGCTGCAACCTCATTTACAACTTCAGTATAAACTCAGTCAATGAGCTCTTACCGGGGAAAAAAAGGGAAAAAAGTGCCTTTGTTCCTTTGTTTGCTCTGAATTAGGGTTTGGTGTTTTTTGGTGGGTTTTTTTTTTTTTTTTGTGTTTGTTTGTTTGGGTTTTTTTGGTGGGTTTTTTTTTTTTTGTGAAATGTGTGTACATGGCAGCAGATCAGAACCACAAGCAAAACTACTAGTCAGAAAATTAAGGTAAAATAATGAGAATACTTGAGATTATAGTAATCAATTTATAAATGGCTTTTAGGAAGGGCTTACACCAACAGTTATTTAGTTAAATTTAGGAGAAAATGTTTTTTTGAGTGTGATTTATTCTTTATCTGTCAATACAAAACACCAGTCCTATGTCTATTTTACACCTCAGAAGCATTAACCCTGCCTACTGATGATTACAGGATTCTAAGTTAAACTCACTGTTATTACACAAAACAAAAAATCCTGCAGAATCCTTAAAAAAAAATCCTAAAGATTCACAGAACAGGTGAGTTTCAGAGCTGCCATTTTCAGGAACTCTGCAACATTCCTTCCACTCACACCCTGAGCACACTCTTCTCATAGTGAGTGGGAAGCTGTAATGACTTTTCACCACATTTTAAATCAGAAACCCAAACATCCCATAACTACAAGCAGGTCTAAGCAGGCAGAGATAGAATCCCAGAACTGAGACAGTGTGAGCCCAAAATGAAATGTATTTGAAATGAGGAGTACTTCCCACTCAGATTTCTGTGAGGAGTGCAATGTCCACCCCCAGCAGCCCCTAACAAACCAGCAGAGATCACTGTGTCCTCTGAAATGTCTGTTTGTAAGTGTGGGACAGTTCACAGATGGGAGAATCCCGCCAGCTCAACTCCACTGATGAAGATTTGCACCAGCAAACACAACAGAAATCCATCTCCATGGCTGCTCCCTCCCTCAGCAGCATCCCCATCATGGCACAGTGCAGCTGAATTCACTGACACACCAGTGGGATGCAGGGAGAGCCCCCAAAAAAGCAGAAAATCACAGATGCAGAGCAGATTGCACCTCCCAGCTCCCCCAGTGGGATGCAGGGAGAGCCCCCAAAAAAGCAGAAAATCACAGATGCAGAGCAGATTGCACCTCCCAGCTCCCCCAGTGGCAGAGGAGCTGCCTCAATGGGCAACAAAGTTCCTCAGTAGCACCAAGCCAGAAAAATCTTGTTCTGGAGTTAAAGGTGACAACCCAAAAGATGACAGGACCTGAGTGACCGGGTGTAAAACTGCCAAGATGTTCCCTGTCCCTGCAGTGTGCATGCTGCTGTTTTCAAACAAAAGGCACATCTGAAGTAGCACTCAGGAAAAGAAAGGGACAAGAAGAAGAATGCACAGCGAGTTCTGACGAATCTCTGCAGCTTTACCTTCTTTGAATCAAGCTGCCACAGATAACTCTGTGCTCTATAATTATGCATGTTTTGACTAGACAGGCTGATACCTAGACAGGCATTTGAAATGTCTGGATGTTGTTTTACAGTGCATGAGCAAAGATTTCTGATTTTGAAATTGTGTTACACGAAAATGAGACTGAAGAAAACTCCTCTCCCTTCTTCTCATCGTTCCCATGCAAATGCAAAGAGAATTAGAAGATTTGTGTCAGTGTGGAACACTTCACACAGCTTGCTCCCACTGAGGTGAACATCAAAAATAACTGAGCTTTTACAAACCTTGCAGACAAATAAACTTTAAAGATGCTGTATGTTTCTGCACCAAAATAAAATTTCTGTGAGGCCCACGACTGTCAAAACAATGGCAAACTGATGACATGGAAAGTCAGTTTGAATTTTATAACACTCCAGATATCCTAGTTTGAAAAACCTTATTATTAATAAGCCCCTTCACAATTTATCACTTGGTAAAACTCCTTTAAAAGAATTATCTCTACTACATCCCCCAAAAAAGCATGCTACTCTGAAGTCTACTGCCACTGGTATTGATTAACTCCTCCTGGTAACTTCAGAATAATATCAGCACCTCTGCCCCTTGCCCTCTCTCATATACAAATAGAGCAAAATTTGACCTCTCTTAGGGGACATTACAACAAGAACATACATTCCCCCTTCAGTTTCCTGTAGTTTATGATTCAAAATGTCCTCAGCTGCATCAGGAGTCTCCAATTGCTTCCCCATAAAAATTTCAGCTGTGGCACTGCTGTATTTATTTGCCCACATGACCACTAAAGAGATATTTTGGGGATTTTTAGTAGAAAAACCTTTCCATCTTTGCTTGCATGCTTTTCTGAGTACAAATGCTATAATGACTTTCTGTCATTTTATAGATCACTTAGACAAATTTAGCAGTAAAGCAAAGGCATAATTTCCTTTCTTTAAAGACCTGAATCAATACCATCCAGACAGACAGAAAATTTAGAGCGTCCAAAGAAAACATATCTTTTTAGCTGTAACACAATATTATTTCAAATATCTGAGTAGAAAGTCTTGCATGGACAAAACTAACAATAGTTGAGATGTGCAGCCTAGAATGATCTCAGTCCCCACTACAAACTGCAGAGACACTTCACAGTGAGCAGCATCTTCTTCAGGCTCCCTCAGAACTTTTGGCTTGTAGAAGAGCTGCACTACAGTAAAAGTGATAAATTATATTTTCCTCCCACATCAGGCATCTTATTTTCACTTTTCAAACTAGCACATCTCCCTTTTTAACTGAACTGACTCTCAGTTCTCCAGCTTGTCCCACAGTTTTCTGCAAATTCAGAGAGTGCCTGACACAAAATCATCCTGGCCCACAAAGATCCTGTTGATGTCTGAGGCTGAAGGGTGGTGGGACAGCAGCTGGAGACATTGTGCCTCAGGATTATTTCTATTTGTTTCTCATTTTTTGCTGGCTAACAGAGAAAACTCTCAAGTAGCCCATCCTGAGACACCTTCAAGAGCCCCACAGGAGATAAAACTACCCAGACTAAAAGTACAGAGCCAGATAGGAGTGAGACTGACTTTAAAAAGATCTGTTGAGCTTTAAGAAATTCTTTACTTGTACTTACCAAGAAATACAATTTTCATTTAGTCACAGTCCAACACAACACAAAGGATTTCCTCTAATGGCCCAACTTATGTAAATAATGCATTAATGAAATTACATGAATTTATATTTTTTTAAAAATGTGAATTCAGATGTTTAAAGGTGAATGCTGTTTCCAAATGAGTGTAAAGGGCCACTGTGGTGATTAGTTACCCTTCCTCCAAACAAGGTGTTCACTTTCAAACAGGAAAATATGCCTGGAAGAAGGATGGCTGCAATTTTAACAAAATCAGTGCAAACAGTAACAATAACCTCTTTTCTTGTCTATTCAGCAGATCATGCTAACAATGTTAGGTGCAGCTCTGGGAAGATAAGCTGATATCAGCTGGTGAGCCTTAAAAAATCCCACAGTTCAATTCTGCTGTTCCAGATAGGAACCCCTGCCACAGACCTTTCAGGCACAGATAAAAGGAAATGCTCTTTCCCCCAACCAACCTCTGCAGAAGAGAATTGCTTCCCATGCCACTTTCTAGGTTTTCCTGCCACAGGAGGGACTTTGAGAGCCATGAGCTGGCTTTCTTTGTGAGCAGCATCACTGCACGACAAAGTGTTTCAGCAGAACCTTTTTGACTCACAGGAACTGTACCAGAACTCCACTGAAAAAAATCACTTAGATCAGGCCTACAGAAATGCTGAAAACAGCACTGCCCTCTGCTCAGAGTTATGGGAGTTCAAACAGATGAACTAACTGGCAAGAGGCTTTCCTGATATGTAATTTAACATAACACACCTAAATGCATTTCTTAAAAAATGTTATCCGTAGTGGCATAAATTATCATACAAATTTGTGTTGGTAGAGGGAACGAAATAGAATAAAATAAACATGTCCTGAAATGTACAATGATGACTGCTCTGAAGGAGAAACTTTTTCTGTTTGTTGTCATCATTACAATTGTAACAAAACAAAGTTCCCAGAAAAAAATTCAGCTGGAGGAAGACATTTACTAGACTTAGTAATGCTGAGGATTTGTTCCCAAGCAATATATTAAGTTAAACATATTATCAATAAGTTAAAATATATTATCAATAATAAAATAAACACTCCTGAAGTGTTACTTTAATGATTAATTCCTTGACCAACTAAAGCTTAAGTAGAAAGCTATCCCCACTGAAAACTTTGTGATACTTGCGAAGAAAGAGAAGCAAACAGAAAAGTTTTATTTAACTATTCAAAATACGGATAAATATTAGATTCCATTTCCAGTGACTTAAAGCTTTTCTACAGAGTCTTGAAGAATAAGGGGTGCTTGAGTCCTCAATTTATTTTTAATTTTAAGCTGAGGATTCTTTAGGCATTTCCTTTGTTGTACTACATTTCTAGGAAGCTAATACCTGGTTTATCAGGCAGAACAGCAAATAAGTGAGGCCAGTTATACTGATGCTTCTAATTTTTCCCTAACTTTGCCTGTCAGCTGTGTCATTCCACCAGATTTAAGGCTCCTTCCAGTCTGAAAATGGCACAGAAACTCTCGGAGGAAAATCCTTGCCTGCTCCTGAGAGACTTTGAAGCAAAGCTACGCCCAAATGAAGGCAATCCCAGACTCCATTAATATTAAGAACCACTTATGAGCTCCTGTAAAGCTTTTCTGCTTTCCACCTGGCCTGGATTGCTTGGATCCTCGAGCACACCAGGCTGGAGAGGACAGCCCCACTCTGAGCCCTCCGAGGTCCCACAGTGAGGTGGGAAGTGCCATGCTGCCATCTGCAGTCAGGACACCACCACAGGGATCTCTGCCTGCTCCATCTCCTCACAGACAATGCCCTTTTCCCTTCTCCTTTTCTCCCTCACCACTCACAGAAAGCTCGAATTGTTTGTTTTACAGCACCTCGATTGAATAGAATACAAACTTTCAAAGTTTTACTTATCTTGCAGTGCTTCAAACTGGAGTTATAGGATAGGAGGGAAGGAGGAAGAAAGCACCTTAAAATTCCATTACCTGTCTGGTGTGTATGGGGCCTGGGGTCTTGAAGCCTCCTTGACAGCTGCATTCAGAAACACTGTAAGGGTCCGAGCTGCTGGATGAGCACTTGGAAAGTGAGTCACAGCCCACCACAAAGGTGTTATCTAGAGGCAATTCCTGAATCACATGGTGCTTCTTGGGGGGTACAGGAGTCTCAGGTTTAATTTGAAAGGTAGGCTGTGGAGAAGCAGACTTGTAGTGCTTTGCTAAGTCTGGGCTATCAGGTTTAAATGTGGTTGGTGTGGTGGCCCAGTTATATTTTCCCATAGTCTGTTCTTCTAGCTCTACGGGAATGTCTAAAGTGCCATTTATGTGCTCGTGGCCAGGATCATCAGGCTTAGATTCTTCAATAGTCACAAAGTTGAGGAGGAGACTCTTTGGAGAGCGCTTCTTCTTCTTCTTCTTTTTCTCGATCTGCCTGTTCTCTTGGTTGGGGGAAACCCATTCACCACTCTGCTTGTTTTTTTGGACAACCTTGTGCCTGGGCGTCTGGCGGCACCGGACCAAAGCGGTAACAAAAATTACCAGAATAACTGTCATGGTGCCTGCAATAATGGCAATGATGATCTTGACATAATCATTGGTCTGGGGGGTTATCTCACCATCCCCAATGTTCTGGCCAACTGGAGTTTCCATGTTCCTGCGCACCAGCTCTTGCACGTAGGAGCTGTTGGTGACCGTCTCGTTCACAAACAAGTGCACAAGAGCTATGGTGTAAAGAGACTCCGGCTGTCCCAGGTCATTCACCTTGATCACCAGTCTGTGCAAGCCATGATCTGATGAAATTACCTTCTCTTTCAAAGTGATATTGCCTGTTAATTGGTCAATGGTAAACAAGCCCCTGGAGTTCCCACCTATGATGCTATAGCGGAGCTCTGCGTTCATTCCCGTGTCATTATCAACTGCAAAGACTTTAGTGACTACAGACCCTGGGCTGGCTGACGTCGGGACCAGCTCATAGGAGTAATTAGATGAGGGAATAACAAAAACGGGCCTGTTATCATTCACATCAACAACATTGATGGTCACTTTGGCAGTTGAGGAACGCTGCACTCTTCCTCCATCCACTGCTTTCACCTGGAAAGTGTATGACCCCTGCTGCTCCCTGTCAAAGGTAATATTAGGCCTTATGACACCAGTAAGTGGATCTATAATGAAATTATCTCTACCATTTACGATAGAGAGAGTGACCGCAGCGTTGTCTCCCGCGTCAGCATCCGTGACTGTGATAAGCCCCACTGTGCCATACATGGGCAGGTTTTCTGGCACGTAGAAATTATATTCGTTATGTGTGAAAGCAGGGCTGTTATCATTCTGGTCCAGCACTGACACCGTAACGGTAGCATTGGTCTGCAAAGGTGGCATCCCATTATCCTTAGCCAGCACGGTGAAAGAGTACCTGTCTTGCTTTTCTCTGTCCAGCTTTCTCACTGCTGTCAGGATGCCCGTGCGGCGGTCCAGGTTGAAAATTGGGGGTGCATCGGAGCCCAGGATGTAGCTGATCTCGGCATTCCGCCCGCTGTCAGCATCTGTAGCGCTGATCTTGGTGAGCTGAGTGCCAGGAGCGTTGTTTTCAGGGATGGAAAGGCCTATGATAGGCTGTGTGAACACTGGGGCGTTGTCGTTTTCATCTTTAATTTTGATCAGGAGCATTGCAGACTGATTTAAGGGAGGCTTCCCTGAATCTGAAGCCACTATTTTGATGGCATATTCCCGTGTAGCTTCATAGTCTAGAAACGTGGCTGTCTCCAGGAGAAACTGATTATCAAACACTGGTTTTAGCCTGAAAGGGACATCGTGGTCTGTAAAACAGGTAACTTTGCCGTTCTGATCAGCGTCCTTGTCCATCACTGTTATCAAAGCAATTTTTGTATTAAGGGGAGCCTTCTCAGACAAAAGCACTGTCCCGTTCACCGGGTTGATGATGTACCTCGTGTCTATCGACGGGACATTGTCATTAATATCTGTGACATTCACAGTCACTGTCGCTCTTGACGGAGTGGAGCTGCCATCGCTTGCCAAAACCGTCAGCTTGTGCACAGGAGACTCCTCCCTGTCCAGTGGCTCCCTGATGGTGATGAGCCCCGTGGTGTTATCGATGGCAAAGAGCCTTTTGGCCAGGCTGGAGATCTGGTTGCTGAAATAGAAGTGGATTTGTGCATTTGAGCCCAGGTCTGCGTCGGTGGCGTGGAGCTGGGACACGGAGGTGCCCACCGGGGCATTTTCGGGCACGCTGACCTCGACGTCGCTCTCCTTGAAGACGGGGCGGTTGTCGTTGACGTCGGTCACCGTGACCTGCAGGATGGCAGTGCTGGACCTCGGGGGGCTCCCACCATCTTCAACTTTGATTTTCATCACATAAGTGTCCTTCTGCTCCCGATCCAGGATCTGCTGGACAATCAGTTGAGGCCACTTATCTCCCTCAGGTGTCTCAGTTATGTCAAGACCAAACACATTTTGACCCTACAAGACACAGAAAGAACACACTTTAGCTTGGCAGTGTATTTAAACAGAAAAATATCCCGTTATTTTTCTGAAATTGTCATGGAATATATATTTATAGATATACTCTATACAGAAATATACATTTTTGTATTTGTCCTTCTTTTTCCATATCTAGTTTTGCTTTAAGCTCCAGAGCCTTGAGAAAGCTTCAGAGCAAACACGGCAATAAACAGATACTATAGAAAAAGGGGAAATGTGGGAGTGATGGTGATTTTTTTCATCCAGATTCTCTATTTCTAAGGAGAAGTTATTCAATTCCTGGACAGATGTAATTCAGTTTCTCTGTTGTATAAGTGAGTGTGGGAATGAGGAATGAGGCCAAAGTTCAGTCACTGGAGAACCTATTCCAATATTCAATTTCAAGGAAACCAACAAAGATAAAGAGATTACTTTTTTGTTTGTGGAGCAACTCCGGACATGATCTGTAACCATTAGCATAAAACCAAAAAACAAAACAAAACAACACAAAAAAAAACCCACAAAACAAACAAACACCACCAAAACAACCACCACCAAACCAATACCATCATTGATAAAGTGCTTACTACACAATTCTGATGTCAGATGATAGACAAAACTAAGTGCTAACAGCTGATCAGAAATATATTTAAAAACATATTAAAACTATTCCTGTATTCGTCACTGTGTTTTATATTTGTAGTGAAAGTTACAATCCCAGTGAAAAAAGAAGACTTATTTTCATTTCAAAAAATATCACACAACTGCGAGATCAATTTGAAAATGATCAATATTTTTCATGGGGTTTGTTGAACATCTCTGGAACTGCACCAAAATGCTACCTATATTGCACAAACACAGCTTTTTTAGAAAACAGTAGTGCTGACAAATCTGCTAAAATAAATATTGGAATCTAGAACTAAATTGCCTCTCCCTTCTGCTCTCTCTTCAGACCGACAGGAATTAAGAGCAGTGTAATTATCCTCTTTTCTCATCTCTCACCACTTAGAGGAATGAGGTAAAGGCAGTTTTCCAGCCACATCTTCCATGAGGGCAGGGCTAGAATGCAGATGGCTAATGCTGAATGCATGGGATCACCAGAAAAAAGAAGACATAACTAGAACTGTGGAGTAACTAGGAGTTTCTTTTTATGTTTAATATTAGTAATAATGAACAGCTGTTTTTTCTCTGCTTATTCTTCTCCTCTTTCACCCTCGCTCAGGGAACTGCCATAGAATCTTAGATGGTTTGGGCTGGAAGGGACCTTAAAGATCCCATTCCAACCCCTTACCACAGGCAGGGACAATTCTACAGCGTGGTGTGGCAAAAAGGAACAAGTGTGGCAAAACAGGCCAAGAAACACTCATAGTGCTTTGTAATTAAAAAATACATAAAATAAAATAATATTTAAATAAAATGTTTTTTAAATGCCTCTCCAGTTGCCCCATCTCTGAGTAAAAAAAAAAA
>VWZP01003405.1:1755394-1814293 GCA_013396995.1 Dicaeum eximium
AAAAAAAAAAAAAAAAAAACTTAAATCTAACACAGCTGTGTTCTGAACTGGTTTGAGACACTCCAGAACAAAGCAAAATAAAACATTCCCAGTGTTCAATGTTCCTTATTTCTCATTAGTTGCAAAATATTTGTATTCCCTGTACCTTGCTACCCACCACTAAGTGAATGCATTTATAGCTCCTATACACTTCTGAGTGAGGCTGGCCTCTTTCACTGATTTGTTTCTCTAAGCCAGATTTTGACCCTACACAAGCCATCTTTTATTTCATGGGACAGAACTATTCATCCACACATGCAAAATTACTGTGGCACTTGCCCAGCATTTGTGGCAACATTAGGTTGCAACTGGGGACAGTATAAAGTAAACTGGAACACATTTTGAAGTAATAAAACAAATACAGATTTGGCTCCTTTAGCAGAAGGCATGAAAATAGAAGCTCTGCAAATTGTTTCTAAATCAAGATATACATTTTGAACCAATTAGGGTAAATTTCAGAATGGTAATTCTATGCTGATAGGAAGCAGAACATGAGTTTCCTCTTCATATTCAATCTGGCCAGCAGTTATTTGCAATAAATTTCATAAGTACTAAGAAATTATAAATCATATATTCTATGCTTTAACATAGGTTCCAGAGGAAAGAAGAAAATAACAGAAGCCAGGGTAGAAGCAACCTGTCAGGTCTCTTTACTTCTTTATTTGTGCACAAGCTGGCAGATGGGCACTGATTATTCTGTCATTAGAGCCCACAAGTACAACAGGAACTTTGTGCAGACGGAATTCACGAGGCTGTACGTGAGTGTGCCCATCTCTGCTTTTTTCAGCCAGTATGGGAGAGGGGTTTTTCATTTTTTGATATAAAAAGTGGTGCTTTAGCTCCCCATCACTAGCAGTGAAAGACTAGAGAACAGAAAAGAATGCAAAGATCTCTTCCAAGTTCATTATTACCACTTGAATAATTTTCTTTGGAAAGAAATGTTATCCACGTCTATTTCTTCCTATTCATTACAGGTTTAGACATCTTTTTAAACCACAGAAAAACCATTACAGAGAAGTAGACTTTCTCTTAATTCTAACAAGAGTTAGAATTCAAGTTGTTCAAGTTGTAACAAGACTATTTCACATTGTTTAAGAGATAAGGTTAGGTGTGACATGTGCAAATTAACAAACACATTTTCTAAGAACAGATAGTTCTCACATTCTAAACACGCAAAAAAATTAATGGAACATTCAAGAAATATATTTTTAAGGTTATAAATATCTAATTCTCGCCATTATGAGCAAAGAAATTGAGAACTAAAATGAGAAACATGAACAAAAACCTTCAGGATTAATTTCTTGATAAATAGCTCTATCATCATTAAAAGTTCAATGAAGTTAAAATTTCCGTTCTATTGGAACTGAACTGTGCCTCAGTTCAATTATCCCAGTGATCTGAAGGATTTGTTCACACTGGGAGGGGCAAGAGTCCGCTGGAAAAGCACAATGGAAAATCAGCAGTTACAGAACACCTTTGCCCATTAAAACGACCTATAGAAATAATCTGCTCCATTGATATGTCTACCCTAACAGAAGAATGAGAATGAGAAATACAAGAGATTGGCTTTTTAAATTTAAAAATACAATTTAAGCACTAACTATTGGAGGCAAAGCAAAGCTGTGCCCATCTCAGAGCCTGGATTAGCTTGAAGAGGTTCTGACCCTGCTCACAAGATCCCTTCTCAGGGCAGTAAGGAGCTCTGTTACCTTATCCAATTTTCATGGATTTGCACACACACAGTCCCTCAAATAATGAAATTTTCCTGTTGAACACTCCCTACTGTGCATATTTACCTGGTCATTTGTAATGGATCCAAATGTCCTTTTCGGAGCTGTTTTGGGCTGTCATGTGAACAAAAAATTAGAGAGTATTTTAAAAATTGCAACATTTAGGTGGCTTCATAAATACATAACCAATGACACACGGACACACAGTGTGGTAAGCTGAACAGCTCCTGAGTGCCACAGACAAGACTGGATGTGACAAAGGGCACCAGAAGTCTACACACAGATATTGCAGTATCACAGCATTTCACCACAGGATTCTGTTACATCTGTGGGGTACCGAGTGCCTGGACATCACAGGGAAGAAAGGGAAAACAGATCAGCTCCTGGTGAATGCTGATAACAGAGACACCGTCCCTGTGTTTAAAACACCCTACACTTGCAGAGCAGCAAATTGGCAGAAAGCAGGAATTTCTCCAAGAAGTGGGGAAGGGAAATAATATTGTGCTAAATAATGTTACAAACCCAACTGCTTGTAATACAAACTACTCACATTGAGAGAGGCTACCAGTGATTACTCCTTAAATATACAAATTATGCAATTGTGTGTAACAAGTACCCATTGTTAGCTGACAAAGGGTAGATCAACGCCTTAATCTTCATTCAAAAGAGGATTCTGAACCTCCAGAGAAAGGCACGGGAGCAAAGGCAGCTCATTGTTTTGTGGCTACATCTTCACCCTACACTTATTATCAATACTTCAGGCACTGTAAATGACAAACACATCACGAGATGTCCCTGGTTCAGCTGAACCTCAAACAGAAGTCAAGAGCCATGCACAGCTCAAACTCTTACTAATACTCTACAGGAAATCATTGCAATGACTATTGCAACAAGCTAGAAGTTCTCATTTATTACATGTTAACAGTAGTAGTAAAAGAAAAAAGGAAGAAGAAGAAAAATATTAAAATATTGGTTTCTCATCAGAAAGTAAATCATTAAGATAAACCTGAATCTTTTATTTTAATAGAAATTCACTTCATCCACCTTTACAAAATTACCAAGAAACTCCTCTCAAGGAACTGGGCCATTACTTGAGTGGTCTTTCACAATGAACTGCAGACATACAATTATATATTTCAGAAAAATATGCAGCTGCACCACAAAACTGTAAGGAATTCATGTTCACAATACTCCTGCTGTATAAATAGGCATAGACTAACTAAAGATGGGAAATTGAAGTACGGAGACACTTTTATCAATTGTCCAAAGTTTGTAGCTGGTCTGAAAAATCAGCTACTTCTGATTGACTAATCATGTTTAAATTAAACTTTAGAACTTGAAACTTTGGAAACTAACCAATAGAATGCAGCTTTAGGAGCAAAACTTTAGAATTGTTAACTTCAAGCAAAGTTCTTTCATTTAGAGACACTTTGACCAAAACAAGGGAGGTCAAGAGCCGCAGGTAACAACCAGGGAGGAACCTCCCCTCTTAATCTCCTCCATTAGAGTTGTTCAGAAATATTCACAGACATCCTACTGAACAAAAAGCTACATTTTCAACACCCTGAGGATATTCAGATTAAGGTATTAAACTCGTTTGAGCTTTGCTCTGAATTCCCCTGATAAAGCTCCAGACACCTGACTTGCCTTTCAGTATGTTTCTGCCTTTGGAGTCTCACTGTAGAATACAATGAAGGGAAAAAAAAAAGGATTTCTATCAGGCAACAATACACCCAACAAGTGCATTTTGATATTTGCATTGTACAAGGTGACAGTTACATATTTGCTCTATTTCCTAGCTGAGAACAGGCACAGGGCCGAGGATGTGCGAGAAAGAGAAATAAATGAGCACAAGGCTCCAGTGCAGCACTGTGCCTTTGGAGGGGAGCACTAACAATCCTGTTCAGCTGCTCAGAACAGCTCCTAAATCACAACCTCCTTGTGCCTCGACAGCCAAAGGCGCTGTCTGAGCTCCCAGTGGCACATCTGGAGCTCGGGGTGAGCCCTGCCAGGTTGGTGAGGGTGGCCCTGCTGTGCCTCCTGCTCACAGCCTGCCCGGGAGCACATCAGAGCTGCCAGGCAGGAGGGGGTTAAACCTGACAGCCCCTTCCTCACCAGGAAATACAGACAGCCCTTTCCCCTAAAGCAGGGGCTGTGCAGCATCCCCTGTGCAGTGATTTCAGTGGAGACTGGGGGCAGTGGATATGTGTGGATTTGGTTTGTGGGAAATGGGATAACAAAATACAAAATAGACTGGAATCCTTGTGCTTTGCTGCAAAGGAGTACAAACATCTGCAAATCAACACTCATTAAATTAATGTAGAGTTATTATCTCATTCTCCCCTATGCACACACAAATTCGGTGTGTGTGGTATCTTTAAATGCGTGGCATCTTCATTAGGAAAAAATCCATATTCTAACCTCTGATGCTGCAGCTTTTCCAACAAGTTGTTTAGCAAGTTTGCCTTCTTTCACCTGACAGCCTTCTAAAGCTCAAGTTCAGCTTGGAGCAAAATCACTGGATCTTGCCTTTATGCCTACACTTCTGGGAAAATTTGCTGACAAAACTTCCATCTGAACAGCAGGAGCATCTCACACACACACGGAACCCCCCACACTTCCAGAAACACAAGGAAATCCCTTCATGTGCAGGGACAGCACTTTATGTCCATGTGTCACTGCTTTATGAATGTTGATTAAAACATCCACAGCCTTAACGCAGAAAATCCACAACCCAAAAATATAACAGGGTGAGGGGAAAAAAAAAAAAAAAACAAAAACAAAAAAAACACCCTAGCAGAAAAGAGTTCACATCCTCCACTTGGAACATATTTCCCCCAGAATCCACAAGCAGGCTTTAGGAATTCTAGACCTGTCACAACTCCTGCAGAAATGACCTGATCATAAGCCTCTCTCAAGGCCTCCACTCTGCAGGGTTTTGTAAAAATCAAAATAAGAAAGTGTGTGCGTGTGACATTTAACTGCCACAGGATCAGTTTTGCTTTTGAAAGAAATAAAGCTATACTTTTTCAAGGAATGAAAACTTATCCCCTTTTTATTACTCTCAGAAAATAACAGTGAGACTCCCATATTAAACTGTAAAAGTATGTGACGTGTGCAAGATGCCACTTCACTGCACATGGGAAGATAATAAATAATACTGCAATTTCAGAGTAATAAATGGGAGACGGTGGCTCAGAAGACAGTGACACTACTAAAAATAGTTCCAGGGACACTGAATTCTAAAACTCAATAAATAGAAGTCTTTTCACCATACTGATCAAGGAGTGTAGGGGATTAACAAAAAATGTATTTTCTGGTGCTGGATTTCTCAGGAACTTGACTTCTTCCCCCTCCAGTGTTAGTGACTCCTGTTTATCTGACTCACTAGAACAAGAGCAAGATAAAAAAGAAGAAACATTTCCTTACTGTAAGGCAGCAACTTGAGTCTGAAAATCAATTTTGAAAAGAAATCTCTTGCTGCCTGTGTGTATTGAAAGTTCTAGCAAATAAATTGTCCTGACTTTCCAGTTAATGAGTTATATTCTGAGAAAATGCTTCCCTGTGAGTTTGGGATCAAAAAAATCTTAGAAGTGTATTTGATTTATACTTCAATATATAGTTTTACTCAAGAATATATTCCTTTCTAAAAACAAAAATAAAACTTCAATTTCACTCTAATTGAATACCCTTGAGCTATTTCTCGGTCTTAAAATCAGAGATGGAATTGATGTAACTGGTTTGTAAGAAAGGAAATAAATTTAAGAATATTAGAATAGCATGTTTACAAGGGAAACACCTAACACTCCTCATTCCATTCCAGCTTTTCTGCTCTGCTTTTGTTCACTGTTTATATTCCCTAATAGCAATTTAGTCGTGAATCTACACTAAAAAATTATGGCTAATGGACAGGGATTTTTTTTCTTCCAAAAGGAGGGAAAAAAAAAAATCAAAGAAAACCACAAAACCATGGAACACAATAAGCCAATATTTAAGCATGAAGAACGCCAGCTTCAGAAGGTAAATGCAATATCCATCTCCTGTTCCAGAGATCTAGATTGGTCTCACCTGGTAACGTGAATTCTGTAGTAAATTGTAAACTGAGACAAACCCTCCCACAATTCATGGGAAAAAAGCAGAGTGGTGGATGTGAGGAGGAAGGTGAGTGATGGGGTGTATCTCCTCAGCAAGGTTAGTGCCAGAATAAATAACACAGGCAGCAGCAGTTTAGCAACGTGCCTGCTCCCTCACAAAGCGTGCCACTCCAGAAAAAGCAAATTAAACAAAGCTGGGTGAAGCTATTTCTCCCCACTGATGACCCTTACAACCCAAGCCAAAGGGAAAATCCAACTTTCCCAGGTCTGGCTGCACACCAAGTACTTTCCTGAGACAAATTCAATCACTGCCCTAAAAGGGATGCTCCCAAACAACAGCTCACACATTGTTTGTGCTACAATAAAGCTCCATAATAGGCACACACAGAAATTGGACCTGAGGCCTCAAAAACACGAACAGCTTTGGGGCAGGTGCCACGATTCTGGGCAGGAAGGTGTCAGGGTGGCAAAGCAGAACTGAGAAGTTCCCCCACGCAGACCCTGGCAGCCGCTGCACCCTGATCCTGAGCCCTGAGTAAAGAGGCAGCGCGGAATCCATCCTGCTGGGACACTCCTGCCAGCAAGGACAGCTGGGACAGGGAGCAGGGACTGGCCAGAGCAGCCTCTGGGGATGGGAACAAACTCTGAATAATTCAATGTGAATTTTCGCCTCCGCATTCGAAAAGCGCGATGCAAACAAGGGATTGCACCAAATCAAATCCATTAAAATATTTCATCCTGAAATCCAGCAAGAATTATCAACTTGTGCCCATCATCTGGGAAAATGACCATTAGCATGGAAAATAAAGCACAGCTCAAACAATTTAACTTAAACAGCCTTTAAACAATTTTCAACTTAAACACAAAGACTTTGTCTATACCTTGATTTGTACACTTAATTATTTTCCATTTCTTTATCTTAGAGGGTTTAGCATATTGTTAGGATTCTTGCATTTTAAAGTATGAAGCTATGAACAATAATTTATTATGTCAGTGAATCAGTCAGCTAAACAAACACTTGACTCTGAATTCAAAGATTTAGTTGGGCATGTTACTATTTTTAAAACATGCCTAGGATGTTCTACCAAATACTACATTTGTCATCATTCATCAGGTTCACAGATACTGAAAGAACACAAAACAAGTACTCTCCAAGACAGGATTGAGTCAATTTGCTCACAGAAATCTGCAGGACTGCTCTCTCCAATGAAACAGGTTTCAGTTGTTAACGTTGGTTCAAAAGAGAGCACTCTCTTCAAATCCTAAGGTGACACTATAAAACTGAATTTTTTATGCATTCTACCTACAGAGTCAAAGCTCTGCTTCCACACTCAATTAACTTTACTGGTAACATAAGAGGCCTACTGTGGTTATATGTGGAAGCACCCATTGTGAAATGTAAAATTAAGTGAAATCTGTTTTGAAATCCAGCGTTATGGCTCTTAACAAAACAGCAAACCAGAACCAAATTAGTGAAAGTGACTTTGACAGCTGAAGCCACGGAGCTTCCAAGAGGGCTAAGCATTATTAAAGTCTTTCCTTATGATGCTCTTAGGCACAATCTGATTAATTCCAACAATTCTAAAATTTTGCCGATATTCTGAACACTCAAATTTTAAAATTTAGAATTTTTACAAAATAGATACAAACTACCACTGGAAAAACTGCACATAAAGGAAAAAAAAAAAAAAGAAAAAAAAGCAAGCAGATAGGAATTTTAGAATCACCACTGCTGGGCAAGAAATCTGTGAGCCTTAAATGGGCAGAAGCTCAGGAAAAGCTTGGGAAAATATTCTGGTGATTCCCAACCATCTGATATCAAATGTTAGAGACAGACCCAAGAACAGAGGAAACTCAATTTCAGCCAGCCCAGAAATCAGTGCCTGCCCCTCCTCTTCCCCTGGTGAGGAAGCTGCAGGCTCTGGGAACAGAGAGAGGCAGAGACTGAGAAGACCAAAGCCCAGCTGAGATGATAAATGCAGGTGTCCAGCAAAGGCCAGAACATCCCCACATAACGCACTTCAAACCCCCAATAATAAAAATATCAGAAGCAGATGTTAAAACAGATACTAAAACACACACAGAGGTTTATTAACAGGTTTTTCCCTTTGGCTTTGCCAAAGGTCCACTCAGACACTGAAGTTCATTGCCAAGCTCTGGATGATGCTGGCAGTTGAAAGTTTGAATTATTCAAATGAAAGTTTTTTATGAGGGGGAGGGGATGGGGTGGACTACCTCAGAATTTAAAAAGTAGCATTAATGTAGAATCTTACAAAGAAGCAGGTAATCTGGAAACTTCAAGGAACTCATTGGATTTCAGATGTTGTACAAGCAGAGTAAGGATCTTGGATATTCATCATGGACAAATACTTCATTTATGTAAGGCAATCAAAAGTGTGAAACCATTTATTGTAAAGCAATAAAAGGTGATAGAAAAGTTCTATCAGTGTTTCAGGCTCTGTTTTTAAGTCTGACTTTCAAATTATGGTATTCACAATATTTCTTGGCTTTCCCAACAAATAGCAATTCACAAAGAAGTCATATATAAGGGCCAGAGTACTATTTTTGATATTAGATGGGAAAGAGGATGAGGAACAAAATAAAAGTTACTCCTTTGTTTATGGCTTTAAATCTGCTGCAACAAATTATCTTGAAAAATCCCTAATGGAAACGAGGATGAAAATTATATGGCTGGGGTTAAGATGAAGAGGAAAATGTATTCTCCCAGTGAAAAAGCCACATAATATCCCAGTCTGAAAAGCACAGAGGAATATCCTGACTCAAAAGAAAAAGAAAAGAAAAAAAAACCCAGAAAACGTCAATTTGCTTGAAAAAGCAGAGGAAAAAAAAAACTACAATTATTTTACTTTGGAACATCAGCAATAACCAAAGCAAGAATACATCACATTAATAGAGCCAGCAATTACAGCACAATGAGAGAAAAATGTATTTCAATACTGAGAGCTGATGACTCAGAACTCATTTCTTTTAGCAATGTTTCTTTTTGTTTCTTCAGAATTGTCTGAAATAGTCTTTGCTTCATGTCCCAGCTTCAAAAGCTCTACAGGACTTAAGTGTTCAGACCAATTATGTTTCTGGGTTAGAGAATCTAAATTATTTTGCAATACACCTTTCTTTCAGGAATAAAAATAACTGTACTAATGCAGTCAAGTGCCATGAACCATAGCTGACACTTGATTTAAATATATTCTTTGATAGCTCTTCCTTCTTCAGTGGAAGGAAAGTATTCTATACAGTGTATTTGGGGGAAAACTAGCTTGGATATTTAAATCTTTGTTACTGAAATCCAATATTAGAAAGCTTAATGTAAATGTAAAATCAAAACATTATTATTAAAGCTACTTCGATATTTTAATTGTGTATTTTATGACAACTTACACCAGGAAAAACTGAAACTACTTCTATTTTCAAAACATATCCTAAAAATTGGAAATTTTCAAATCTTTATCCCTCCTAGATGGGATGAAAAGTGGGTCTTAGAAAAGTGACTCGGACAAAAGAAAACTGGATGGTAACAGTTATTGCTGACTTTTAACTACCAAAATTACCAAATAAAGTTAAAATGCTGTTGGACACAAGATGACCAGTATATCAAGCAGATGCACTAATATAATTTATAAATAAATGGTCTGAAATTCAGACTCCTGCGTCAGGTCATTCTTTAAAGATAAAATAAGGGCCAAAGGCAGGCATCTCTATTCCCAGACAGACACCGAACATGTGAAAATAATGCCCCAACACCGTGGCAATACTATTATGGCATTTGAAAAAGGCTCCTACCTCTTTCTTTTGTGATGTACAAAATCAGCTTTAAAGTATGGTGGATTTTGAGTCAGTAGGAAAAATTCAGGGTGCAGCATAACCTGTCCTGAGTGCACTTTTATTACTTTTGTAACTTCACATGGCACTGCACGTTTGCAGTTCCAAAGCAGCCATCTGTGCAAACCAGAGGATCATTCATCTAGAATTTCATCATTTCATCTAGAAGGGGTATTTTAGTGCTTTTACTGGGGTTATCAATGGAGACCATTCTAGATCACATAATTGGCAATTTCTTATCAATTAAAACAATTCTTTTCTTGATGGCTGTTGGGAAAACGTTCCTTTCTCTGTGCTGCCATGCACACACGGACTGTGCAAACAAATCCTGAGCCCTGTGTGTCACTGAACATTTTATAAGTTTTTTGGATGCAAACTCTTACTGAGTTTTTTCTTCCATGGGAAAGCTCTTTTTCCTCTGCAGATTTCAAATGTTTGTGTGTGTGTTTCACGGACAAAATGCATTCCTTTGCCTGTCTCCTGATACGGGAGATGTGGTTTGCTTTTCCCAACCTTTGATATAAAGAATTGCTCTCTCTGACTTTGTAAACATTTTTGGGCATTCTAGCAGAGTTGGGGTATGGAGCTTGAAGAAGCAAGATGCCAGCTCTGTACCTGGGCAGAAATAGCCCAAATCCTCCTGAACTATGGAGTCATTTTAATAAATAATATAAACCTTCTGAAATTGGAGTCAAGAGTCTTGATTCACCCCGAGGGGACTCCAACAGCAACAATGGTGACCCCTGAGATGTGGGGAACACCTGTGTGCTCAGAAAGCATCCCCACATCTGTGCTGGAAGGGATCTGCCTGGACACCAGCACGAGATGATGCTCAGCTGAGACAGATGAAGAGGAGCTCCCCTCTGACAGATCCGTGCCTGGCAGCTCCAGCCCATCATCCTCCCCACTCAAACATGCCAAGTTATCCATTATTGTCCTGTGACAGCTCGTGTGACAATCAGAGCCTGCAATGCAGAAAGAGACACCAACTTGTCCCTGGCCCTAACTCACTGAGCTCGCTGTGCCTGAAGCAAGACTTTCTCCTGCAGAGCTCGCTCCGTCCCCGCAGGGACGTCGGGATAACGGGAGCTGACAGCTTTACACAGCCCTGCCATAAACCACCCTCAAGGAGCCTTGGATCCACCAACAAGAGGCAATTACCTTGACTCCTGACTCACTACCACCAGTCAGTGCAGAGCTTTATCTCCTCACAGACACCAAGTCACAGCTTGATTTGCAGGAATGCAAATCAGCTTTTGAAGCTCAGACCCAGTGACTTTTTCAGAATAATGTTCACAGACGACCACTTGTCTGTCCGGGTCTCTCTAGACAAATTGCTACTGAGCAATATTTATATTCTGGCACAAAATCTTCTCTAAAGAATCATATGCTTCGGTGTTTTGGATTGCAAGGAAAATGAGCAAATGGGGTGGAGGATTTGGGAGAAGGTGGATTTTCAGCTACAGCACAAAATAATGAAAATAGACTTATTTTGCAAAGGTGATGTAAAAACTTCAGACGGTAATTAAGCACATCTCAGGGGAAAAGCACTCAGGGGGAACCACCCACGTGAAAAAAACTGAAGATGTCTTAACTTCAACCAAAAAACTTAACTTCTATCAGCAAATGAAAAAGGGAAAGATGTTTTGGGTCTGACCTTTTCCCCCACTGAGGACTTAGGACAAAAGCACTTGGCACCACTCAAAAGAAAGTTTGTCTGTCCTAAAAAAAGACTCTGTTCTAAAGGGCAGCTAAAGATTACCTTAGAAAGACAACATGTCCAGCTCTCCCTATTTATTAAATTACAAGCACTAGAGAGTGACCTTAGAGCTCAACTGGAGCTCAACTCCAAAGCAAGAAAACTTCCTAAATCTCTTTTTGAGCACCCTAAATCCATTACCTTCCCTTTCTATGGTGGCACACGAAATGGGAGAGAAGCAGCAGTGCTGACCCCCAAATGTCTGCAGTTTAAGCCGTGTGAGACCTCCCAGCGAGGGTGGGAGCCTGCTCTGTGCAGGAGGAGACCACGGAGGGCTGGGGTGGGAAGGGACCTCTGGAGCTCCTCTGGTCCAGCCCTCTGCTAAGGCAGCTGCACACCATCACCTCCACCTGGGCTTTGACTTCTTCCAGAGGATTGTGAAGTGAGAAAAACAAACCATCCCTCTCTCCAAGCAGAAACTCAAAGTTTTAGTCTAAGCTACAGGACGGTGAGGAGGAAAAGAAACCCATAATAATTTAAAAAAAAAAAGGCAAAACAAAATAATTCAAATGTTTTTTTAACATGCATCTTATTTTCACTTTATCTGTAAGTACTGTCAGATGCAGGATCTGGTTTTACATAATTTCTCAGTTTTAGGCATCCAAGTACTACTGTTACCTGTAACATCAATACGAGTGTAATTTCATTTTTGTGACAATTATTCTTGAAACATCACTGAACAACTAGTGTTTCCTCAATGAGAGGAGAGAAATACTGAAAATATCTTGGTTTTGTCCATGAGGAAGTCAAGAAACCTCCTATCTGAATCATGTATTTTCCTGAGTATATATAAGTCTGTAAAACAAAAATTCTCAATCTTGAATAGCCATAATCCTATCAGCCATATTTCCCTTCCACAGCTGCTAGAAAGGCTTGCCAATAAAAAGAAGAAATCAGAAAGTGCAAGAATATTTTGCTATTACAGGGTTATAATAAATTCACAGATAATTTTTGATTTGTAGACAAATTAAGAAAAACTAATTTGAAATTCCTTATTTGTATTAGTGCTTAACTACAATATTCAGTAAGGCCTGGCAATATTAATAAATATCTGTTTACAAGCAGAAAAAAACCCTCTGTGTTGGCAGTTCTATCACAGAATGCAGATGTTGGTAATAATGACCTACTGAAAGGGCCAGCAAACCCCTTCACTGTCCTCTCACAAAGAATCAGCCAGGTGAATTTAATCCACGTTAATTCCAGTGTGACAGGCTGTGGGACAAGGTTTGAGAGGAGAGGGGAGGGGAGGGTGGCTCCCATGGGACAGCAGCTCCTGTTTGGGACAGTGAGGTTGCTCTGCTGAGCACCTGTGAGAAGAAAATCCAAGTTTGTGTCACTGTGCACTGAGATTGCAGGGACATGAACCCTTCTGACTTGTTTTTTCTCTGTGTGCTGAACCCCACAGGTGCAGCACTAAAAACAAACAGACCAGAGGAAGGTTCTTGGCCTCCTGCACTGCTACAGATTTTGACTTTCACATTTGTACCCCTGCTCACCACAGGATTATCAATAAGGATTTCATTAATATGACTTTCTGATACACATTTAACTGCAAATCTAGTCTCAAGTCTATAATTCTAACTACCTCTCTAGATTTATTTCTACATAAAACACATCTTCCACTCTTGATCTTGACAGTGATATGAGTTACTTGATCCAAGACTGCTGTGAGGCTCAGAAATAACCAGCTGCAAACATGAAATATGATGCCTGAAGTACGATGAACTGTGATTTCCATCTTCCATGGGTCATGGGATTGACAAACTGTATCAGAAGAAGGGGATGTCTCCTATTGAAAGGCATCACAAAGATGATCTGGAGCAGCCAGATGAAACTCTGCTCATCAGAGGCAAGGCTGATGTGTTGTGAGACTGAGCAGGAATCTGTTTTGTCAGATTACTGAGGTATGAGCTGACAGCTACAAAGAGATTATTATATGATTCTAGAAGGGATGCACCAGCTTCTTCTGATAGGTAAATACAGCAAAATTACTGTAACAGGTAAGAGTATTGGAACTATAATGGTAATACCAATCTAATTTTCCCCAAACTGCAAAGGATTAAAGGAAAAAAAATATTGCCATGCAGGATCAGCTCACAAGAAAATGCTCTGTTCCTGTTGCACCTCTGCCACTTCCACTGCACGTGGTATACCTAGCCGACAATAAATGCTAAGCAATCAATTAATAAAAATATAATTTAAAACATGCACTTGTATGAATCCTTTTCTATGCAAAACCTCTTCTGAACCAGCTCACCTTTTTAACATTTAAGGGAACAAAGAAATGCTTCACACTAATATCTCTGCAGTCAAAGCAGAGGCCTGTGACACCTATAAATATTAAGTGTATTAATCAGGTAATACTAAATATCAGCTTGCCTCGAGCTCAAATCTAAGTGTGCTGAACAGTGTAATCAGCAACAGCAAGCAGGTATTTATGGCTCCGGGTGGCACTGCCTGACACAAAGCACATTTTGTGTCAGTCTGTAAACAATGGGACTGCCCTGACGAGGTGAACAAAGCCCTGGAGGCTGGGCTGCCCCCGGGTTAAAGCAGAACATGAGTATTTGTAGATTCATCCCCAATCAGAAATCACTGTTTATTAAGGTTTCAGGGCACAATTTGCTCCTGCATCCCACTGTTCTTACATACTGCTTCTATTTATGAATGCCCAGCTCTTTTTCCCTGTCATTTCCCGCTTAAAGTAGTTCTCTCAACTGAGACAAAAATGGTTGGGTTTCCATCTGGCCATTTATTTCTTGTCTTAGCTGCACCTACCAGCTCCCACCATCCCCTTGTGCCATCCTCTTCCCCAGTCCAGCCATTTCTCACTCCAAATGACTTTTCTTCTATTGTTAAATAATATCCAAGTTCTCCCTCCTCCCCTCATTCACAGCAAACACTGTTTATCATGTGAAACTTTAATGTCACTCCCTCTATGGTCACCTTGGGGCATCTCAGCAGAGAAACACAATCTTGTATAATGCCATGCCCAGCAGCTTTGGGAACAGCAAGGAGCTCTGCGTGACTGTCTCCTCTTTCCTATTAACAGCAAAAGTGTTGCCTTTTTAGAGTTTGTGTGTTTCAAACAAGGTCGAGAAAATCAGAGACACAAAGTTTTGAAGATGCAGTGCCATGAATCAGTCACATAAAAAGAAGTTATTTTCTATTCAGGTGCACCTTGATAAAATGCAGGCAGGCAGAAGATACTGGAGTGTTAATCAGTGTGGTAATTAAAGCACTGCCTTGTTTTAAATAAATCAAATCCTGCTTTACAAAGCTTCCACTGAATCCAAAATACAAGAAGATATTTCATTACGAAGTTTTGTTTTCTACTGTTTTAAGGGATTTTAATGAGAGGCAGGATATTAAAAAAAAAAAGTGGTTTAGTTTAAAGACTTGATCATTTTTTATCTAGCTTGCAAAAGAAACTAAACACAAATTATATGCAACCTTTTCCACACCTGTGAGAGGGGCAGTAAGGTAAGTGTAACAAATTGAGGAAAAATTGTAACACATGACTGTTACCTTCCAAGGAGCGACAGAGGTGCTGAAAATGTGTTAAATACCTACAAACGGGTCAGCCGAGTTCCTAGTGAGAAGTTCCCTCTTTTTGACAATTCATATGGACAAAGTCTCTTTCTACCTGTTTGTGGGCAAAATAGGCCTGGCTGCACACAGGCAAGAAGCAAATCTTGGCTAAATTGTTTCAAAAGCAAATTACAACTGAAAAGCTTTCTCTTAATTTCCATTTTTGTCAATTTTTGGTTACTTTCTGTCTAAAATACAGACTCTGTTGCCACACCTACACCAAAGCATCAGCTTTTCTGCTTCTATGAAGTGATTTCCACATCTTCTCATCCCCAAGCTGCCCTGCCCACCCATCCCATAGCAGGGGCTTCCCAAAATCCCCCCAGAGGCGCCTCAGCCCTGCTGGACCACCCTGCTCAGAGGCACAGCAGCTCCCTGTGCTGCAGCCCCACGCTCCTCTTGCTGCTTGTCAAAGGAAGGAAAAGCTCAGCACCAGCAGGAGCCAGAGGATCTCAGCATCCTCAGAGCCCACACCAGAACCCGGAGCAGGAGGGTGCACACAAAGCACATTTGGGGAGGAAGGGCAGCGAAAGCAGCAGCATCTCCCTGTGTGCCTGACACCTCCCTCCGGGAGCCCAGCCCTGCCCACCCTTCCCTTCCTCCATCTCCCCAGGGATATCACAAAGCCCAGAGTGGTTTGGGTGGGAAGGGACATTAAAAATCCCCTGGTTCCACCCCTGCCGTGGCAGGCTTGGGTTTCAGAGGAGCTCCCACCCGTGTGACACAAACGTGTTCCCACTGCTGATCTGGTACATTCTCTCTGAATGCACAGGCCAAAAATAAGCTCACAAAACAAGCCTGTTATTGTGGTGATCTGAACTGTTGCTCATCAGGCCCAGGGACTCCTGATTTTGCCATTTTCTACAGTTTTCCTACAATAACAGCACTTTTCTGCTGGATAACTCACATTTCTCTCTTCAGACTGGGTATTATTTTGCCCCATTTTGTGTGTAACCCTGGCTTTTTCATTATTTTCTACTCCTACCGTTATTAATTTAATATGCTGTTATTCATTCCCCAAAATCTCATTGAATATGCCACATAAAGAACACTCTGCCCTACTGGATGCTTCTGCTTAGCTAGCTAAAAAACCCCAAACAAAACCCATAACTGCTCTCCTATAACCTAAGAAAAGTTTTAAAGAGCTTACTGCAAAGACTTCAAACATTATGGTGAGTTCTTGGAAACTTTTAAGTTCCTTGGCTGCACTGAAAGCAGACAGACGTGGGATTTTTTTTTTTTTTAATTTTTGATAGCTAGCCAGAAATGCCCAGTGGGATGCAGTTTCCTGAAAGAGATTTTTCTGTCTTTGTCACTCCTTAGCACCCACACTGCCACAATTACTTCAGGTTCCAAGCAGTTTAAAAGAGCCAAAATAAGGCAGAGCTTTATTTTTATTAAATTGCTAGTAAGTACTGATATCAGTGAATATCAGCAATCCAGTCAGCCAAGCAATATATTGGATAATATAATCTATATTCTTCTGGCAGTAAGGAGTGTCAGATTGGTTGCTGAGCAGCCAAACCACAAAATAGTTCTGTGTTCCAAATCAAAGGAAGTGAGGGCAATTTCAGCTTCCCCCCAACAGTTTCAGGGTAAGTTTCTTTCCTGTTCTCAAGTTTGTTTCAGTAAACTCAGACAAAATTGATCATTTATTTAGCAATCACGCAATCTCATTTATATAAACATTGCATGTTTATGTTATTCTTCTGTTCCCTAATCCCAGTTCCCCTGTTACTTTCTAGAAAGAATAAAAGAAGCAATATGAAATATCTGCTCTTACAAGGTCACTGGCACTGCTCTCCTTGCATTCCTGCACATCTTGGAGCTGCTCCTGCCCAGACATTACAAAGCTGCTTTGACAAATGGGCTCTCCCCCTCTGGAATAGCTCATGAACACACAGATGAGCTTCACATCAACTGCTGGGCCAAGTTCTACTGCCCAAGTCCAACAGTCGTGCAGGAGAAGCATAAAAAAGAGAAAGTCTCCATAAAAATGGGAGGCATAAACCCAGCACAGAACATTTCTGCACTTGGCACTGCCATGCCAGTGGCAATAAGGACACGTTTTTAATGGCCCAGGAATCCGTCAGCCAAAGTGTACAAACGCTCTGAACGCGGTGCAGAGCTCAGGGAGAGGGGGATGTTTCCTCACACTGTCACACAGTCACACATGCACATAAACAGCTTCCCACAGAGCGAGGATAAATGCGCCACAACACGCTCGGGCTGCAGAGCCACGTTCTAACAGGGACCTGCACCGCACCACACCTGCGGTTCACAGTTTGGGGCTCCTCTTACTCTGCAGTACACAGCTTTGGGCTTCTGATGGGCTGGTGAGGACTGGCAACACTCGTGGGAGGACAGTAACACAGACAGCAACAGAGGAGGATGAAAGAAACCCACCTTGAGGAGCTCATAGTGCTGGATCCCGTTCACGCCGATGTCCGGGTCGATGGCAGACGGGACGGAGTAGCGGGAATTAATGGCCGTGTTCTCAGGGATAGAGATGTTAATGACTGTGGAGGGGAAAAGGGGGGCGTTGTCATTTATATCCTCGATTAGGAACCTGATCTTGACCAGCCTGAACACCTCGTCGGGCAGCACGGCCACCTCCACCTCGTAGAAGCAGCGGTTCTCGCTGAAGATGCCGGCGCACAGCTTCTCGCGGTCGATGCGGTTGGCGGCCGTGAAGATCTCCCCGGTGTTCTCCTCCACCCTCACCAGGGGCACGTCCCCCGTCTTGTACACGAGCTTGAACTGCAGCGGGGAGGACAGGGGCACGTCGGGGTCCAGCGTTAGGTTGAGATCCTTGAGCAGGTTGCCGATGAGGACATTCTCAGGCAGCTCTTCCCGCACGGTGTAATTCTTCTCCTGGGCGCCAGATTGGAACACGATGCAGGCCAACAAGAGTGCCAGGAGGTAGGTTCCAGACAGCAAGTCCATCTCCAGAATGGCTAATGAGGATTCGTGCAGAACGCCAGGAGCAGCTGGGAAAAGGGGAAAGGAAAATCCTTTAGAAGTCACAGAATATTGTGTTCCTGAAGCGGTAGAGAGCTACAGGAGCTCCTTTCCTACATGAACCGTTTGAAAGCCTCATTGGTGATGTCACATTTGACTCCATCCTTCCTAAATATGTACAAAATTTCTTGCACAACTTTTCACCTGAAGCTCTTAACTAAACACTGAGGTAGGAATTTTAGGGCTGGATCATACTGAATGAAGAAATAAGTGCAGGAATCCCCTATTTCCAGCATGAGATTTTGCTTTCCTCCTTAGGAAAATCTCTTCCTTTGATCTCTCTGCCACATTGTCCTCAATTTTTTTTTTTTTTTGTTTCCTAAGAAAAATGCAGGCAAGAAGTTTGCAAGCAACCATATGCTGAGAACCAGATCTTTTTATACCTCTTGCTTAGACATGGGAATAGAAGAACACTTGTCTTAATTCTCCCCCCAGGTTTTGCACTGACAAAATTATATAATGTTTGTTAACAATGACAAAGAAATCTGGATATTTTTAATTCAGGAACTTAAACTGGTAAGAAAATGTTATTATCTAAATGGAGTCTGGTGAGCTTCAGCCAATAATATGTGAAAATCTGTCTAGTGAATTGTAAGAAGTTTCATATTTTTTTACATTTGGTGATGCCTGTTCATAGTACTCTGGAACACCAATACCTTTAAAGGGAGATATAAAATTGTTGGAAATATCTGTACCTTCCAAGCTGGTTTCTGAATAACAATATATTCCCTCCTTGAGGTTGTTAACAACCTCAAAGATCCAAGTGGAATTACAGGTCCACACAGCTATCTATGTAGCTGCATACAGCCCTCAGCCAAGAACTTTTAAGAGATAAATCACTCTCCTGAACTCCATGTACAGAATATTTGCCTAATCTTTACATAATTCTGCCATTCCAGAATTTAGGATCTGCTAGGATAGCATTTCTCTGAGGTAAATGTTGAAGAGTTCATGTAAAGTGATTTTTCTCGCAAATGAAATCTTAGCTCCCATCAGGTTAGCATCTGTTTCAAATATACCTGTGCTAACACATCTACATTCTTTTCACTGCGCAGGTAAAAGTGTGATTTTGTTTCCTGTCTCTTCTCATTTTATTCTCCCTGTCATAGCATGGATTGATTTACTCCTGCAGATGCAGTTGCAGTGGTTGAAGGAATTCCTGACGCCAGGAATTGCCTTCACCCCTGAGTTCCTGCCTTTCAGCAGAGCCACTTGCAGTGTAATTTAGACTAAACCCTTTGATTTTGCAGTGAAATAGATTAGGAACAATTAATATTGCTATTCCATTTAAGCCCTGCAGACTGCTTTGGGGTGGGAGCCAGGGGCAGATACAGAAATTCCAGCTCGTTCTGGAAGGTGCATCCCCACGCCAGCACCACCCAGCTGGACAGCATTTTCTGCTTCATGATGACACAAAAGGAGAAAATGATACAATTTTCATGATTATACATGAAATAAAAACCCAGTGCTGCAAATGCCCACGTATGGAAAAAGGCTTTGCTCCCTGAGTAATTCAGTGAAGCTGGAGGGGATGGCATTTCAGGAATTCCCTGATTTATCACTGGACTTCAGGGATTCACAACACCCAAAGCAGCCCCAACCAGGTGTCCAGGGTGAAGCAACAATGTAGGACCAGCAGCTTCTCATAAACCATTACAATATTATATTCTAAATATGCAAATAACGAAGTCATCAGCAGCTCTGATTATCAGTATGGTAACACCATGGCAGCAGTGTCAGCCTCATGAATAATTGGTGATAGCGTACAGGTGGATTAGTTTGGCTGTTATAATTTTATTTATTAACTGTCTAATATCTCTTTAGATGCAGCTCCAGCAATTGTCATGCCACAGAAGTAATTGCCCATGTACATTCAACCTGCAGGGAGCCCTTATTTCAGGAAAGCACAACTTTGTATCCATTATTACTGAAATAAATATATTTACATTGTTTCCTATGGAAAACACAAAAATGTATGGGTTACAGTGAAAATTGATATTTAAAGGCAGCCCTAAAAAAAAAAAAATCAGAATGGTTGCATGTTTTGTGCATACTAGAAGGAACTATTTTGACACTTTTTCCTCTCTATTACAAATTAAAACGAGAAATAACACAACAAGAGTAAAAAAACCCTTCAAATCCTGATTTATGTAGAACAAGATCTTAAATTTACATTTCTGAGGGGAGGAAACAAAAAAACTTGACACCAACCATAAATATAAACCAAATTCTAGCCCCTATCCCAAATTCTTCTATGGCAATACTGATGCAAGCGTTACTTATACACGATAATGATACAAAAATATTGTCTAAACAGGTATATAAATCTTCAAAAAAAATACATTAATTTTTTTTTTAAAGAAGCAACATCCCTGAATCAGTTCTGAAAGTTGACATCATACCAGGAGATACTTTATATTCAAATTAAATTATAAACCTTTAACCCAAGTTTCATCTGCAGTGGAGTTTCCAGGGATTATAAAATACCAACAGCAGGACTCAGAGTGTTATAAGGAAAACTGCAGGGTGGAACTTGGCATTACATTCTTATGCATACTTTTACTTACTTTAAAGCAAGTTTGAACCACTCTGTTGAAATTCTTTTTGTGTTATAGTAAAGAAAATACTTCAAGCATGAAAAAAGCAGCACAGCACACTTATAAACCACATTAGATAAATGCTAACGTGACTTTTTGTGGTGTCTTTTGCTGTCACAGGTTTTCCTGAGTGACTAAAGGGTAGAGACACGTAACAGGCAGTGTCAGTTTAGCAAGGAAAAACAACCAACAGTGGTTTACAATGCTTGAACTTCTGTAAAACACACTACTTTTAAAAAGTGTTTTTCTCTTTCAAAATAATTCTACTAACAGTTTTGGAGCTCTATTCCAGAGCTGTATAGGAGCTGAAGGATAAAAAATCCCGACACGACACAAGTTTGCTGTTGGATACGGAGTGGAATATCTCCTGTTTTCTCCCAGAATCCTATTTATAAAGCCATAGCTGTACGTTGCCTGTCAGTTGTGCCACAGCTCTGATAGGGATACTATGGCAACAGAACGCAAGGAACAGGAGCAAGAGGCACCTTCTAGCAACCAAAGGCACTGATGGAATCAGAGTGTTCCAGCCTGGAACACTGAGCAAACACAGAGTACAGAAGGCTGAGCAGAGCAGCCCGAGCCTCAAGGACCTTTCCCGGGTTCCAGCACTCGCTCACGCTTTTAAGGCGGTTAAAAAAAAAAAAATTAAGGACAAATCAAATTGTTTAACAGAAGGTAAGATGAAGCTTGCCAAGCCATTTTCCCAGCTTTCAAGAGAATGCATTGCTGTCTGTGCTGCTGACTTCCCAACTAGGAAGGCAAATGGCCCAGATGGACAAGATGGAGGGGAGGAGGGGAACAAGAAGCTTAAACTTGCTTTTTCTTCATCTGGCTGTCTATGCACTCAAATGCACCTGCTTTCTTGTCCAATACACCAAATATTAATGGTGTCATTTAAATATTAGCACTGCTCATTATCATCATTTAGCAGCTGTCAAATCACACCTTGAAAAGTAGAGAGAATATAAAAACTGTGACCACCTGATAGGGCAGGATGTGAAGGTGGAATCTAAATCTGTTCTTTATACACAAGGCTCCATCTGGTCCCACCTGAGTGAGAATTCCTTTAACTTACTACAGAACTTGGTATTTCTTCCTTGAGAGGATCTCAGAAAAGTAGCAAATGGGGTAGAAGAGTTCAGGTGTCCACTGCAGATTAGAAACACGACACCATTTGTTGATACTTGGATTCAGATTTGAATTAGAGTAGAACAAACAAGCTGTGGTGATATTTTGGAACTGCCATACCAAATTCAAAGAAAAAGGTATCGTATTTTTAAAAGTTAGGAATATTGAAGTCCAAAGCTACATCAATATCCCATTATTAAAATCATAGTAGAGAAGAAATCCTAAAAATAGCACTCCCATTCTTATCTTTATATTCCTGAACCTATTTTAATTACTTGGACAAATTTAGCCAGCACACCATACTTTTTCAATATCATATCCTTTTCATTTGCTGCTAATCCACCGTGGGCACCTTAAAGAGGAGTATTTAAATCCCTGTATTAAAATGGTGTTTCTCAGAGCAAAAGATCCCCATGACACAGCCCCATCTGTCAGTCAACACCACAATTATTACGTTATTTCACTGCTGAGCCAGATCTTTGCAACTCTTCCACCTCACTGGGGCTCCCCCCAAGTTCCCAGTGACAATTAGGCAGCCCTGCACAGGTTCTGAATTCTTGGACCATGGATTTCAGCTTTATTCCAAGGTGGGAACTTTTGCTGCTGTAAGTTTTTAGTGCTTGGGGTTTTTTGGTGAGCACACAGCGAGGTCTCCCCTTTGCCACCACAGCCCAGGTGTCATTTAAGGAACTGGCTGGGTTTGATGGGACTGATTGTTAAAAAGGTACAGAATACACAGATATTTTACAGGTTTGGATAACAATAAGGAACATCACAAAGCTGTTGCCTGACAGAAATGTCCCTCATTTTTTTTTAAGGCACAAATGCCACCAACCAGCCCAAACTCACTGTCACACTCCATAATTTTTCAAACAAATTATTTGCAGCCATCCATATTTATCCACAGCATCCACTCCCTACACAGGATATTTCATTATCATATTCAAAGAAAAAGACCTACCTCAAAGAGAAGCAGACAATTTGTTATATTATCAGGGCTTTCAAATTCATTCCCTCATATGATTTTACTCCAAATCCACAGAGGGACTGATTCATTCTTTGATCTATTTTTTATGAGTGTGATGGTATTGACTTCAATGAGGTTTCTTTAATTTGATTTTTCTTCAGTGATGAACAAAATGAAACTGGAAATTCTTATCACCAGGAGAAAACATCACCCCACATCCATTTAAGTTAACAAAAGAATTAAGTAAGTGAGAGGCACAGTTTGCTTACAGTTGCCTGCTCTCCAGATTCAGGAGATTCACTGCTTTTAAAATAGAGTATTGTTAGTTATTTTTATTACTTTCCCATCATGGGGGGCAAGAAATGCTCTTCACTTGAGGAAATCAAAAGTTAAATGACCAAACCACAGGTTCTTCAAGCCACATGAAGCAACAGCCAAGGTGTGGGAAACAAGAAACTGATAAACTCTTAGATAGAATTCTTTACTCCTGATAGTAATCTGAAATTAATAGGAAGAGTGTTGATTAAAACTTGTATCAAAATGCTGCAAACAGTGAGCAGAATTATAAATACACAACAGGCAGTGAGCATGCTGAACAAATTAAACTCAATCACACTGATATATGGCATAAGGAGTAATTTATTTTAATTGTTGCAAATTAATCCCCTTAAAGCTGAAGTCCCTTTTTCACTAGAAGAATAAGTTCAGTCCACATTTGGGGAAATGCATTAGCAGCCACCCAGGAAATACTTTAAAAATATCCTGTAACTTATTTCAGAGACCTGTGAGAATATGCAGTGTCAAATTTATTTATATACCAGTGACACTAGGAAATGGTCCTGCTTTTAGCACTGGAACATTTTGCATTAGAGCTGCATAAAAGCTAAAGGTTGAGAACAGGAATCTTGGAGAAAAAGCTGAAGATCTCTCTGATGGCTATTTTTGTTTTCTGAGAAAGAAATAGTGGAATGCCTGAACAAATAGGAAAAAAAAAAGTAAAGAACACCCCAAAAAATCAAACCAAACACCAAACCCCCTACAAAGCTGCAGACCATTTCTACTCCAAAGTGAACACAACATTGCTCTGCAAATCCAAATATATATTCACTATAATTCAATGGCTGACTTCTAAAAACATTACAAAAAATCAAGTCGTTAATGGTAGGATTCATAATGCCATTTTCTTTGCATTTTATTTGTGTGTTTGTACTACATGAATACATTTGGCCAATCCAGTGGAAATTGCTCTGGTTTTGGTACTTGAGAATCTGTTCATGCCTCAGATCTGAAAATTAAATCTCTGCTAAAACAAACAAAAGGAAAATCATCTCAGAACCACTGGCAAGAGAACACGGGCCCACAAGGAGCTTGTGAAGGCACATGTGGCTGCTGGGTGCACTCCAAGGTAAAACACATTTCTGTTTGTTTAAAAATGGAAGTCAGTCTGATTTCAGCCATTTGTGTCAAATCCTTTGGAACGGGAATTGTCAGGATCACCTGTTTCATACATAATGCATTTTGCTTTTCTGCCTCGCTGCCAGTTAATACTTTTCATTTCTCACTGGTAAAATCCACATTTCAGTGGCTACTGAACAGTCCCAGGAGCTGTGAGTCGGGGCAGAGATGCTGTCATATTGTTAATATTGTGTCCTATTGTCCTGCTTATTCCAAACACAATTCTGCCCAGAGCCCAGGCACGCACATTCCATGAATTCCAGAGGAGCAAGAATCAGCCACCTCCTTCCAACCTGCTCAGTTCCACACACAGAGCTGAGGGCACCACAGTAATTCACTTCTCATTCAACCATTTGTGAGAGCAGAGAGCACTGTTCCCAAAACTTCTTTAAAAATATGCAAAAAACTAAATATATTGCTATTTTTCTTTTAAAAAGTCATGACTTAAAAGGAAAAAAAAATCTATTTATATTCTGTAATTCTTGTAAACTCAGTATCTGGAATTTTTGCCCAATTCCTGAAGGAGAAAAAAGTTCTCCTGGGTGCCAGAATACATATGGTGAACTCTAAAAGGATGTCTAAACTTTGCTATTTTCATCAGTTTCTCTTTGCCTTAGCAGAAGATATTAAAAAAAAAAATCAGTTTTTTTATCCAGTAGCAGCATAGCTGCTCATTTTCATATGGGAGGTTTTGTTCTTCTTAAAGACATCTTGAATGCAAATTAGAAACAAACCATAGGGTTCTAGTCAAGAGTTTAAAATATCAAATACATCATAAATTCAGAAGGTAGAACTAATAATGAGCTAATACTGATCTGTCTGTCAGAGTCCTGCAGGTCACCATGCTCATGGAGCATTTTTCCAAGTCCTATTGAAGCAAATTTTCCCACCCAATACCGGGAGCCTTGATGCATTCCAGCATTACTGGTACACCAAACAGAATATTTGTTAAGAAAATCACATATTAGTTCTTCTGAAAGAGGAAATTACATGAGGAGAAATTAAAAGGAGTAGTGTCAATGATGATTAAAGTTTTAAATAGATCTATATCCTTCTTCCTCTCTTTTTTGCACAAGTCATGTTCCTACTACACAAACCCAAGTGAAAAAACTAATTTTGCTATAAATGGAGTGACTTCTCCACTTGATAACAGCTTATGATTTATCTGTAAGTCAGAAAAGGGTAGAAGAAATACCACAAACACAAAGCAGTCTATTACTGGAAAAAATTACAACACAGAATTTTTGAATAACATGAGGTTGTACAAAATACTGTATCATTTGTAAGTTTTATCATGCTTCACATTTTGGTTACTTTGCCTGTTTCAAGAAACTAAAAATGACCAAAGATATTTTGATTATTTCTGGAAATTAAACATTTGTATTAGGGTTGCAATAGAAATGTCATGCAAACACAACTGATAGACTGCTCCTTTACATCAGCTAATTATGCCTCCAAATCCAAGACCTGCCAAGAAAATTGATGTTTTCCTTTCTATGCAGAGGTTGTTTTGAATCTCTTGAACAAGATCAACACAAGTGGCACAAGGACATAATTATGTGTTGTCCCACAAGATGGAAGAACAACAGTGACAAGATTAACTGCTCCATCAATTACTGGTATAAGGAGCAGAAATATTGATTTGTGATTAAATGAATAGAGGAAATAATAACATTCCAAATCTTTAACATCTGATGATGTGCCAGTCAGAAGTCCTAATGATTTTCCAGTGCAATGAAAGCTCAGAACTTACAAAATTCACATCCTGTGCAGTAAAGAAAATTCGGTGTTCTGTTACTAAGACCTGTTAGGATCCCAGTTGTGTGGAATAGGAGATATCTATTAAATGCACCACAGCAAAACTGCCTAAGAAAGATCTATCCAGGTGTAGAGACTGGAACTATTGAAGTGTTGTGGTGTTGAAAAGCAGGCACAGTTCATACTGCAGCTTCATGGTGCTGGTCCCATGTACACTGTAAAGTATTATAAAATATATTGGGTTTTTTTTTCAAATATACCAGAACATAAAGAGTATCTTAAAGTCTGAAGATCTGTTTTCCTAATAAAATTCTGCTGTGTTTTATGTGGTGCAGCAGCTCACACCTATTTTCTGATATCCAGGCATGATGAATTCCTATAGGCAGTCTGACATCTCCCAGTGATATTCCTCTATGCATCAGTAACTTGTTCACTGCCTCTCCTACAAGCTTTAGTGACAGGACATTTGTGAGTGTGAGAGTGTGTGCCACATATCACAGATTTTTTTGGCTCTTTTTGGCAGAGTTTGAGGAGGCACTTTATTTCTCAGTGCAGTGTGGATGGATGCTGCACTGCTCTAAATGGAGAATCGTTCTCTGTAACCTAAGGGATCCTGCCAAGTCTGCTTTCTTTGAAATCAATTCAAGAGATTCATGCTCAGGCTTGGCTGGAGTAAGGAGGAATATACTTTTTGATCAAATCACAAAACAACAAGTTCTTATAGCCCCTCTTCTATTGGGATGCAATGTTTTCTTGGAGAATAAAAACCAATTAGACATTTTTTTGGAACACACCATATTCTGCTATATATTTGCTGGTGTGTCCTACTCAGAAAAAAGGACAAATATCAGGTTGAAACATCTTTCCTGTCCTAGAAAAATACAATCAATTACCTGAATGCATTGTTTAAATTAGTATGATTTCAGGAGAAAATGAAACATGTAATTACACCAGCCACACAATGCCCTTTCCTGTACAATTAGAAATCACTGCAATGGGGCTCTCTTGTTTATTCATTTATCTGCTGTAGAACAGAGACATTGGGAGAATTCAGCTGAAAAATGTGTGCAAGATAAATGTCCAAGCTGATGACCACAAAAGTGTGGTGTGGAATGCAGATTGTGTTCATCCCTTGGTTCAGACACATCTCACGTGGTCTCCGCAGAACAGCAGAAATCTGCACCCTTCTTGACCACTAATATTCTAAAATTCTACCAATGGTAGATAAAACTATCTTTCCAATCTCAGCCATCTCATTAGTTTTGCATTTGACCTGAAATAAAGAAGCTCAAGAATAATATTGAAATAATTCTGTGGTTAATCACTTTAGCTATTCAATTCAACAGCAAAACTAGTTTAATGAAGGCTTGTTATTGAAATTATTTTGTTTGCCTTTTAAATAAATAAAATACTTCTTTTTAAAGTTCAATATCCAAAGCTCAAACTGAGTGACCACCACACATCTACTGACACTAACAAGAGTCACAGAACAACAAATGAAAACCTCAGAATTGCTGAAAAACACAGTTTAACGTGGTTTGTAGCAGCACAGGACTCAGGAGGTGACACTGCGAGACCACAGATCTTGTCCAGGTTTCTGCCACTGAAAACCAAACCAAATGCAAGGTCCTGCTTTGCTTACTGCTCTTAATTCTGGTTTTCTGCAGTTCAGATTGAGTACAACAAACTCCTGGAACAGCAGTGTTATGTTTGCCCTTTAGAAACCACAAATACTGATCTTCTTGTTTCTGGGCATAACACACCAAACCATGAGGGTGCTAAAAGGAATGCTATGCTGTATTGCACTTGTCAGCTTCTGCCTCCCCTCAAAGCAACTAAGAGCTTATGATTTAGAGAATATACAGGTCAGTGTCTCATCTTCAGTGGGAAACTTTGATCTTTTGTCTAAGTATTGTCTGCAAGACAAGAACAAAATCATCGTGTGCTGAGCTGGTTTCAGGCAGGTCACAGCACTGCAGATCCCCACATGTTTGGAACTTTGCATTGGCGAGTTTAAACACCTCAGCCTCTATTAGAAATTAAAGAGGCATTTCTATTGACTCATTTTTCATGCAGTGCTTTTGCAAGTTGTCTGCAGAAGGCTCCATGACGATGTTTTAGCAAGCAGGCCACCTAGTGCCTGACAATAACAAGTACTCTGCAAGGACCTGAAGTGCTCACAAGGAGTAGCACCACTGACTCACCTGGACAGCAAAATCATCTTGCCAAGCCTCTGCAAAAATAACAGAAAAGTCCCCCTTGCTCCAAGCAGAACTGTGATGGCTTCCTTCAACAATTTTAAATGTAGAATAAATACACATTATAGCACAGAGCTGGTGGAACAACAACCAACACCAAGGAAGGCTTCAGGCCTCTGCTCCTTATTGCTCCTCAGTCCAACATTTTAAACTCTTGATCTCACATGCATTGCACCTGTGTGTCCTCTGTGCCCTTGGTGATTGGTCAGTGCCCCTCAGCACTCCCTGGCTCATTACTGCAATATTAATTACCTGTCCCACACAGGGTAGCCCACTGGGGATGAGGCTCAGCCACAGCCCCACTCCCAATCCCCACAAGCTGTGTGCCTCCAACACACATCTTTGTCATGTTAAGGAAATTATTTTCTCTAAGGATTCATTTTGTAGGTAATCTAGCTACCTGTAAGATTTCAATTATTGCAGTTTCTTGCTGAAAAAATAAATGCCAGTCTTTTTTAATGAAAAGTTTCTTCCCCCAAAGGGGCTGGCACTGCCCAGGCTCCCCAGGGAATGGGCACGGTCCTGATGCTCCCAGAGCTCCAGCAGCCTCTGGACAACACCCCCAGGGATTGCTGGATGTGCAGCACCAGGAGCTGGACTCAATAATCCTCGTGGGTCCCTTCCCACTCAGCTTATCCTAAATCATTCTATGATTTCCCATTCTCCTCCAACACAGGTCATTTCTAATTTAATGTAACAAAAATAAGAATAACGTTGCATTTTCATAGCATGAATGACACATGTGGTAGTACTGTTGCAAGACTATTTCCTCCTAATTCATTTGTGTCAGTATTTTAGAATCCAATTCAGTGTCTTTTAAGATTGTTGGCTAAGTTTCTATAAACATCAAGAGATATAGTGCCTATTAAGCTTTCTGTTTCATCTTGGCGATATACTGCTTCTCTCCATACTGGAATGAAAATTCAATAATCTCAAGAAGCAGGCAATAGTCCCTCAAAGTAAAAAAGACTGCTTCTTTCTTTACTCAAACTCAAATTACCCTCAGTGCTTTCCTCAGAATAGTGAGATTTTAAGCCCATGGAAAGGCTGTGCTCAAAGGTATCAGAGGATACTGGAAATATTTTCTTATTCAGATTCTACAGACTAATTTTCTAATGTCCTCATTTGACATGTAAGACAGTCAGATCACCAATAGTTTAGTCAGAATCAGTGGTTTGCTCCCCCTGAAATTCAGTGGGATTTGGGCTCCCCCAGCACTGGGAAATGTGTATCCAATGCTGCATATCTCATCCAGTGCTCTGAAGCAAAAGTTAAATATTTTTTCCAAAAACCTATTTACTCTGGAAAGCATAATACTCTGAATCTCCTGGTTCAATTTATAAACTTATTTAGGATTTATGTGTCTACAGATATATGTGCATACATGCAGTGCTTATGTGGGAAAGGAATAATGAAAAGCATTCAGTGGAATAAACTTCTTTTGAGCATTAAAGCAAAATTTAATAGAACATGCCCACTATTTACAAAACTGCTCAAGGTAATAGAGATTTTCTTTCCCCCAGATACCAAAGTCTGTAGGCAACTGTGACCACAAAACTGCCCAAAACTCTCCAACACCATTTACATTGCACTACACTTCCTGCTGATGAGATTTACTTTGGTGGGCATTTATATTTACAAAACAAACACTCAAACAAAAATCCAGGCCAAGGTGTTGCATCTGCCTAGAACAGGAATTAAATTCTGAATGTGTTTCAAAGAAAATAATCTTCTCCTCTATGATAAATTAATGCTCCCACATGCCAAATTTCAATTCTAATATGGAGATTCACAACAATAAAATTCCCCTATTTTGTGAGCCTTTTTGGAGTTTCACAGGGAGAAGGTCTTATCCTTTCTGAAATTATAGTGTTATTACCCATCTCTTGATAGATATCTACTAGTCAGGTGTTAGAAGGACAAAGGACACCCATCCACACCCCTCTGATAACTTCTCCTTTTGTGATCTCAAGGGCATCCCACCTTCTCAAACATTAATAACAAAAAAATACAAACCAGAATAAATTGAGCAAATATTTAATCCCTGCCCCAAAGAATCTGGTGTGTGACAGAGCCAGGAATGTCTGGGATAATTTGAAAGAGAGTACATGAACAAGATCATGACATGACCAGGAATCTCTCCCATGGCGGATTTTTAGTTGGATATGAAGGTTTTATATGAAATCACTATTTATCAAAACAATCCAAGCCAACATGCTGGAGTGAGAGAGAATTCCCACTATAGTCATGGGCTAAATTGGTCTGTCATGGGGACATCATAATATAAGGATTATAAGGAGTAATTTTCAGGTTTGTTGGTGCTGCTGAAGCAGACAGAATTTTCACTTTTCCTAGTCTTGAAGAATCAATTATGAAGCAGGATGCAAAAAGTGGAAATGCTGGCTGGAAGAATGGCTGCACCACCAATGCTGCTTGTCCTTTCCTGCCTAGCAGTTTTCCTTCTCTCGGAGTGACAACTGTAAATGAACTTAATCTAAGTACATGTTAGAGGACCTGTGCCTGGTTGTTGTCATCAGTGTGTAACATCCCCTGGGTGACAGGTTCTCTCACTCTGCTGAATGCTCATGCATATTGACAAGGGTGCTGCCTGCCAAAAATGGCAATTCAGAGCAGGATTTCTTGAGCTGTACCTCACCTTTGAGGCTGCTGCACGCTGCCACAGGGCAGCCTGCTCACCCAGACTCTTCTGGAGCTCCTACACCAGCTGCATCCTTCCACATCCTTAAGATTCAGGATCCTGCCCTGGAAAACTCAGTTTTTCCCCCAATACAACAGAAAGGATTTAAAGGGAGCGACGTGGTGCATAACAAGGCATGTCCTATTACCAGACTAATCTATAAGGCTCTGTCTTTATTCTCTCTATCCTCAGCATAAGTCCAGAGTAGAAATAGAAACAAAAGGGTTTGGTTTCCTCCTGGACTGCAGTAAGCTGGGGGGACAGTGGAAGTGGCTGCTGGAATTCCAGCACTGGCTGCTGCAGCCAGCGGGGAAGTGACAGAGCACCCATGGATCCCATCGAGTCCTGCAGCAAAACTGCCATTATTTGCAAAGGGTTTAATCATTTATAATTCTTCTATTTGAGGAAATGGCCAATGGTATTAGCCATGCAAGCCTCTGTGGGCTAATGTAATTAGTCTTACGCATTTTAAGACCAGATAGAATGGTATTAGAAAGAATGGAGGACTATTTTAATTGGATGATGGCAAAATCCCTCTAAGCACTACGGCTGTCTCCTGTGCTCAAAATCCTCTAAAAAGTTCATAGATTCCAATTGTTTTCTGCAGCAACAGTATTTCTATCTAAATTATATTAAATGTGTCAGCTCATTTCCAGAGCAAAAATGATAAAAGCACATTCAACTTCGGCAAAGCTGATCACTTTAAAGAAAAATATAAGATAATTAAAAGCTGTTACGACTGACAATACAACACTGCAGCTTCAAAATTCTTCCCTAATTACAGCTGCTAACTTTTAATAGCAACTGTAACAGTGAGTCAGATTTGACATTACAATAGCATCCCAACCTCTTATTTGGGAAAAAGGCTCTTGAGGAAAATACAATTACAAGGTGAGCACAGCCAGCCAAGACCATTGCAAGTTTTGAAAAGCCAGTGATTGCTTTCATTTTTAGTCTTGTTGAGAAACCTGGATTAGTTCCCCTTTGTTTGAATGCAGTCCTTTCAAAAGGTCGAATGTAACCAAGTGGAGCTGATTCCCAAAAAACATTCGGGGGCCTTAAAGGGAATGGGCACTGCTCCTTGAAAAGACCTTCTTCTATAGGTAATTTCTGAGCCAAGTGTAGGGCTCATATAAATAGCTTTATCCCATTCTTGTAAAGTATTTGTGTGACAGGATAAAAGAAGGGCGTTCTGGAGCACACTGTACTTCTGGGTTCTGTATTAATTAACCTTTTCTTAGTTTGATATTAATGTGTTAGAAAGGCAGAGAAATTCTGAAACTGATGCAGCTGAAAGAGAGGGGATGTTTTTGCCCTCCAAGAACATGCTGTCTCCATTGTCTTTAAGAGGGATTAGAAGAGGGATGAAAATTAGAGCCAGTTAGGCTTTTCCTGAGCTGTACAACAGGAGCTCCTGGTCTCCCAGGCACCTTTAAACTTGTGCAGCTGGCATTTCCTTCTACAAAAGGAGGATACTAAAGCAGAAAGGGCTGAACTCCTTATCAGACTGAGAAAATTACCATAATGGACATTTTATCCAGAACCTTTGTAGTTCTGTGCTCTATAATTTACCCACAGGTTTAAAATCACATCTCTATCCTGATATGTATGGGGGGATATGAACTGTACTTAAACCTAAGTGCTTTTTGAAACCAAATCATGGTCAGTGATTTTCACCCATCACTGAGAATTTGCTTATATGAAGAAGTCGTTCCCTCAGCTTGTATTGGTGATGCAGTGCACAGAGAAATTGCAAAATATCTTATGAAAAGGAAAACGCACAAAATTTAATCAGTGGTCAGCTGCCCTGAAAAGAATGACAAGAACATTCTGAGATCAATACAGTATTAGAATAAAAACTGAATCAAATTCTTCTCCCAGATAGTCAGCGGTTTAGGTTTGTCAAATTAATGGGCAATTCTTTGTAGACTTCATGGCTTATCCTGTCAGCTCCTCGCATTAAGCAAAATTACTCTGAAATAATTCTTTCTGAGGAAATCTTCTGGCTTAAAGCTAATGCCAACATTCAGGTATGGAAGATTAATTTCTGGAGAGTTTGACCTGTGAAACCTCCAAGCAGAAGGAAGGGGAGAGGAACACAAAGCTGGGGTTTTCAATCCCCAGAGGATCTCCTGGTGTGTGGTGCTGCAGAATTCCCTCAAGAGTGATACACTGCTATTTCGAGAAAGTGGTTTTTTCAGCCCTCACCTGGTTTTAAAAGTAACTGAAGAGGAACAATTCATCCCATTTAAAGTATCCCAAGAGTAGAAGTCAGTGGAAAAGAACTTCTAAGAGCAAATGAGGAAGGATCTAAAAGAAAAATACCCGAGGGATCGTATCTGAGACACAAATATTTTTTTTTAAATTACAGGTGCTCATAATTACTTGTAAGGGAGAAAACTAATTATGGCAGTCTTCAGGGAGCTGAAACGTGGTAAATACTGAGAGAAGGCAGCCTGGGCTTTTGAAAGTTATTTGTGTACATTGCTTACACTTCCAGTCCTTGGTGGCCTGCAAGCATCCCTCTTTCCTTTTCTTTTTTCCTTTTTATTTTGTTGTTGCACAGAACTATTTTTATTTATGCTAAATAATGAGAAATAAACCAAAGTTCTTTCTGAGTTTCCTGCTTTTAACAGTTTTAGAAGGTTTCCTTTTTATACTCAGAGAATATTCCCATGTTCACCAAGTGAACACATGGAATCTCATGTATATCAACAATATATTTAAGCCATGGTGAAAAAATGTAATCTATTTTTCTTTTCATATGAGCAAATGTGTTCTTGTACTGAGACAAAGAATAAACACTTGAATATTTTATATGTTATTATGCAAAATTGCTGTTTTGCCACCACACACTCCATAATAACCAATATAAACATGGCTTAAAAGAGCAAATTAAAACATTTAGAATAACTCAATATGTTTTGAATAAGGCTTTTGCATATGCCCCAGCTATTGGCATCTTCTGTATATTGTGTATTTAGTCATTCTTCAGACTCCAATTACAAGCCCAAGGCAAATGTGTACAAGCACCAAGTGATGTGTCCCTCTCTACATCACCTGTGTTGTGAAAATAAGGAGCAGAGAAGAAAAAAAAATCTGGTTTATTGTGTATTACTTAGCTGATTATTACATCATATGTGGACTACTCAGTAAGTTCTAGAATTAAACACAAGAAATTATAATTAATTATTGATTTTACCAACATGGAAAACATCCCAGGGGAAGGAAAGCCGGGCTCTTGCAGAGGTGCACAGTGAGGGAACAAGGGACAGCCCCAAAACCTGGAAGGAGGAAGGTCCTGGCTGCATATTCTGGCCCAAAACCATCAGCTGGGGTAGAGGAGCCTTGGAGCAGGCTGTGTGCAGGTTAAGCCCTAACTGGACAGAGCCTACAGCAATCAGATCTGAACTCATTCCTGACATTGCTCTGAGCATGCAGAGATCTGGACTAGAAGCTCCCAGGCTTCCTTCCTATGTGAATTATTCTGTGATTCCATAAAAATTTAATCACAAGGATAAGACACAGGTACAAGTATGAGCTTGATTTTTGGGACACAGTTCTTGCATTTCTTTAATCTCGTGCCAGGTCAAAGGCAGGAGAAAACCTTCACAGCAATTACATTTGTGTCAGGTCAAAAAGTCTCTGTCAGTTTTTTAGTATGAGCCAAAGATTACCAAAGACAAGAACCTGATGAGCATTTGCATAATTGAAAAGGCAAAAATTGCTCCTCAGAACTACTTTAAGTAATTCTTTTGCAGTACCAGGCTTTTTGGGCATGTTTTTCCTTCCTGCTAATGAAAATTATTTGAACCATGAAAAGAGGTTCACCTTTAATCCCAAATACTGTTTCAATGGAAGAAAAAAAATAAGAAAGAAACTATTTTTCATGCATTATAGATTCATTAAACTAGCCAGCATCCTTTTAAAACTGGAAAAATTCCTAGAAAATTGGGGAAGCGGAGATTTCTCACATGATGCAAATGGCACTTAATTCCATAGTGTATGGGTCTCTGTAATTTGACAAAAATATTGTACAAAGCAATTGTAATAAAGTGGAATAAGGATCTTGCCTTTAAAGATGGAATTAAGCATGGATCAGACACAAGTATGGTTTTCAAGAAGAGCTCCCAAGTCTTGTGCAATGTTTTAAGCAGATATAAATTCAGATTCCTTTTTAAAGTTGTACTTGTGCACCATCATGAATGGTTTATAAAGTTTCCCTTGATAAATGTATTAGCACCCCACCATTTCTCATAAATATGTATGCTAATCTGGTTTGTTGATAGAATAAATGTCCTAAGTAACAGAAATGGGTATACATTTTAAAATCTAAATATAATTCTGAAGAAACAAAAATAATCCTACATTTCAACTTTATAGCTGCAAACTTTTTAAATGGATGGAAAATATAAAGGATGTCTTATCTCTAGACAGAGGTACCTCAGAAAATTCCTAATGCTACAGAATATAAAAACCAGACAGAAAATACGTTTTCCCTCAAAATTTTTCAGAAATTATAGCCAGTAGGCAGTCGTACTTTAACTTTAAAAAGCACGCCCAAACTTTCTGACTTTCTGCCTTTACCTTCCAGCAAGGTTTATTTTTGGTTCCTTTCCAACGGAAAAATGGACGCTGAGATTCTCTTCAGGTTTAAAATAATTAGTAAACCCTTAGAATACTCATTATAAATAGATCAAAGCTTCAACCCAACTTCAATACAAAGGCAAGCCTTTTAGATCAAACTTGAACTACCACCCATCCACACACGTCCTGCTGATATCTTACTTCGGGTTCTGTTAAATTATTAACACCAAAATACTGAATGATTCACTATTTAAAGAAAAATAATAAGAAACTTCATTTATACAACTTTTATACCAATTGCATTTTCTCTTTTCTTCTTTCCTTTTTAACCTAGGCTGCTTTTTTTTTTCCCCTGTAAATTTCATGCCTTAATCCCTCATTTATAGGTAAAAAAAAAAGAAACAAAAGTAATTGGGAAGTCAAGAAAATGCAAGCAGGAGGCATTAGAAATTAAATGAAAAGGTGCAAATAAAGATGTTTGGAATGATGAAATTCTCCTGTTCTGCCAATAATTCTGGAATTCTTGATGACACTCCTAGGTGTCCAGTTGCCAGCGCAAATCAGAATTATGGAAATCAGGAATATGAATGTGCACAGGAGGAACAGACAAGAAAATCCCTGGATGTTACTGCCATCCACAATATCCACCTGGACCTGCACAATAATATAAATGTATATATATATTTATACACATATATACACACAATAATTTATATGAATATATATATGTATAACAATATAAAAGAAGCTACTCTGAGAATCTGAATTCTGGAAAGAAGTATATGGCTTTTTCTAAATCAGAAACTTCTCTTCCATGCAGAACCTGTGGTTGGAATGGCAAACAGTCAATAAATGCTGTGTGTAAAATACTTGGCGAAACCATTTCCAATACACATCAATGCTGAATACAGCACAAAAAAATGCAGAAGGAGCAAAATATTTGTATCTTTGTGCCTATAAAATTCAAGAAAAATACATGATATCAGAATCATGATTATCAGTGAAAATTAGCTACAGTTTATAAAAACAATAGGGAGAAGGGAGTTTATAAATCAGCTGGCAAGTGGCACAAGTTCATAAGGAAAATGCCCTTCCACGAGGCATTTGTATGGCAGAAATAGGATCACTCTGCATAAAAATGAACACACTGCAAGTGTCTCATCCTTTCTCAACAAAAGAGCTGTGCTGAAGCACTGGTGCTGCCTGAATTCACACCTTTTATATGAATTTCTGGGATTTATTGGATGGATTTCAGGCAATTTATGAGTTTTGTGTTGCCAGTATGAAAATCAAACCTCTGTTTTGACGATATTTTCCTTGGACTTGGAGATACCTATAGGTATAAAGGACAGATTTTGCCCCAAAATGCAATATAATATTTAGATTTTTTTTTTCCCCACTTAAAAATAATACAAAGAGAAGACCATGCAGAACAATGAAGCTTCTTCTAATTCTCCCAGATAAAAAATGCAGCCATTCATGCTCCAGCACTGCAATCCTGACACTGTTTCTCAGAGCTTTTCCAGTTTTATTCCTTCTGCATTGCCTGAATTCCCCATACAGATTTAAGCAGCTGCACAGTGCCCAGTGCACAGAATATCGCTGTGTAACAGCTCCAACTAAACCAGCAGATCTTTCTGGGGCCTTTTCAGCACTACCAGACTGAGATGCCTCTATTAATTCAACTTTTCTGGTATAATATATCTGGCAAAATGATGTACCAAATGTTTCCCACAAGGTGGAGAGCAGCATTGAAACTTGGAATAATTTATTCTGTGCTGCTTCCCTAGGAACAGAAAATGAAGTGAGGTTCTGGGACATTCTGCAGTTGGATGGGTTGAAGTTGAAATGTATTTTAATTTAAATAGGAATGGGAATTTTTGCTACATCACACTCAGCAGACCATATTCAGAAAAACTTATGGTTTTAACTCCTTAAATTGAAAAGTAACCTTAAAAAACAAAGGCTTGCTATATAAATTGTTACTATTTATTTGGGAAACACAATACTAATTTTAGCTGATTCTTATGCAATCATCTGTTTTACACACACTTACATAGATTTACATTCCTATTAAAGACGTTTTTCATGCAGAAAAACAAAATATAAAAATTATCCAGCAGCTGAAGCAAAAGTCAACCCAAAAAGTATCTCCTCTGAGACATGAATAACTCATGGATTCTTATCCAACTGTGGCTTTCCAACCAGCTTCACACAAAGCTTTGGGTCAATTAAAACATACAAGAGTGTAGTTACTCATACCCTCATTAGCATTAACTGACAACTGAACAGCAAGGTGCATTATTTCTCATAAAACTTTGGGAATTTAATCATCCTTCCAGAATGGAAGATTTGTAGGTAAATCTTGCAGTAATCTTAATGGGAATTCCGTGCATAAAAAATGGGCATGAATATCAAATTCTAAGAATACAGATTCTTGGTTTAAAACTTTCTCATTTCCTTTTCTACGTGCATGCAAATCAGCCTGGTTAAGCATAAATTGAAAAGGAATTTAGAGAGATTACTTTGGTAAGGCACATAAAAGGATATCCAGGTGATAACACAGAATCAGGCCACTGTGGAAGGAAGAGCTTTCCAAGGGCTGTTCCAGTAACAAATGTGATTTTTCTTCCCTCTGGTTTGCTTTGTAAGGAATACAAGATCATAACTCAGCTTTGGCTTTCCTGCTTGCTGGATTGCACACTGGGGGCCATCCCACTGCTTGGAAATGGACTCCAAACTCCACTTGTAGGAGCTCAGTGCTCAGCATTCTGTGCTTTTCCTTCCATAATTTCCACAGCAGAGTATTACCAATTCATGGCAGTCAGAGAACAGCTCATTCTGCATTCAGGTGATGGGCTTCTGGAAGTTAATGTTACACCAAGTAACACTAAAGGCAGTTTTCATTTAAGTCACTGTAAGTGCACTGGTGGAAAAAAGAGCATAAATGAAAGAATTTATCAAACTTTGGGCACAAAAATATACATTAAATGATGCTACTTCTCCAGGAAAGCTCTCTTCAGGGTGCCAGGCAAGTGGATACACAAATATTTTTATGAACCTTGATTTTTTTTGTTGCTGTGCTTTGCTTGGTATCATCATTGCTGGATTCTTGTTGATTTTAGGCCAGGTTTGGGAGTCAGTGAGTGACTGGCATATTTCTTCTAGGCAGCAGCAAAAGCAGCACTTTATACAAGCTCTTGTAGACAATTTCAGATAATTTCCTTTATGCTATTTTAGGAAATATATTTAGGTAACAGGAACAAACACTGAAAAAATTAATAAACAGCGAATGGATGTTTGTTATGCAAAAAGAATCTATACCATTGTATCCATCAATTTCAAGTCATAACAGCAATGAGGATTTCATTGCAGGTATTCCTGAAGATTAATAGCCAGAGGAGTTTCGTTGACTACTGCAAGCAGCAGTTCCTTTCAGTCTGTCAATAATCCCTGAAATACTTTCTGCTCAATCGTTGTTGCTGTAACGATATTAATTTTGATTGAATGCCATTTTGTGCCACCCTCTTGAAGGCCCACAGGTGCTGATGTGTGACTTGAGGTTCACAGCTTGCCTTATCTGCCATTTAATTTTGTCAGCTGCTGACTTTTTAGGTGTAAGTATGTATCTACAGATCAGCAAAGGCAGTTGGAACCATGAATACATGCATTTACAACAAAATGTAAACTCAGATTTAAAAATGACAACACCACAAGTATTAAAAAGAGTGAAGCTAATGCAGGTGCACTGGCATAGAGCATCACAAACAATGCCAAGTATCTGTGAATAATTCACATTTTCATTGTCTGTGAGAATCACCTAACAAGAAATGCAGGGCATAGCTGTTCTCAAATACATCAGTGCTAAAAACTTGCACCCAGGATTTTAACACTGACAGGACAAAGCAACGTATCACTATGGGAATCAGCTGGAAATTTGAAGTCTTCAGTAGTTTATCAACTCTTTGCTGGCAGGAGAAATTTTTACATTTATCTACTTGGGAAGGGAAAAATAAAAAATGAAAGTTCTAAGGAGTGTGAGAAAATTATTTTTTGCAATAAAATCTTATCCCTTTCCCACACTCTTTATAAGATTAAATGGTTTGTAAATACCTTTATGAAAAGGACTATACAGTGGGGTGACCTACAAATTCTCTTCTAGTCTTCACATACTCATTTCAGGAGTAAGACCAGACATGATAAACAATCCCATTAGTGAGAACTTTACCAGTGCATAAGAATTTCACCAGTCGTGCTCAATCTACACCAAACTCTACAGAGCAGGCAGAGAGTCATGGCCAGGCATGGAAAAGAATTCTCTGAGCCTCACCAGGTGCACTTCAGCGAGGTGGCTGCATGTTCCCTTTTGCACATTGCACATTTGTTGTTGGCACTACATGGTGTTAAATACACTGCTCTTTCCCAAATAGTAAATATTTATGGGACATAGACAAGAGCCAGGGGTCTAGGATTTGGGAGTCTTGGATATATTTTAACTTTGGTGGCAAATTCTTGATTAAGGTTCTCAAGGCTTTAATGATCAGATAATGAAGAGGATTCAGATGTGGATGGAAGATAAGCAACAAACAGTATCCTGCTAATAAGAGTTGGATCCTGTGGTAGCTACACCTATAGTACAGTAAGACCCATCAGAGAAACTAATTATCACAAGGGGAAAGCTGAAACTCACATGTCAGGCATGAAAAAACCCCAAAGCACTGCAGCAGTGTGAGGAAAACCCCAAGGATCAGGACACACCATGGTAGAATGACAGAGTATTGCACAGTTTGCTTCCTCTGGATGTGTTTCTTTTTTCATCACGGTCCAACATGGAGTGCTCCAACCAAACTGTGTTTAACAACCTTGGGAACACACCAGATAACTAACAGCACTCTGCTCAGTCCCACGCTGGCTCTTCCCAGGAGTTGGTGAATCCTTCCCGTTGGAATGGCCCTCGGCAGGGCCACAGCCCAACCTCCTGCACAGAAATGTGCCATACCCAATTCACACCAGACTGCTCCAGCTTCTGGCCACTTGGATCCTGCAAAGCTCAGGGGACAGAGTACAGTGTTTCTGGGCAGCTTGCTTCGCTGTCTTTATGGTGACAGTGGCAAAGGCACGTTCCAGAAGCGAAGAGAGATGAGGAATGAATCTTACATTTAAGTCTGGGCATTGTTCTCAACAATTTGTTGGGTTTTTCCCCTCTTGTGGGGACAAAGACTCATTTACTCTGTTAAACACACACGTCTCAGAACCCCACATGCTGGTGAGGAATAACTGAGAACAGTGATCCCCAAAAAGAACCATCAGTGATTGCACGCACAAGCGTTATACTGGTCGTCAGGTGGAACAGTCTGTGGCATACTTGATGTGCAGACACCTCATAAATAGCTAATAAATGATTAAATGAAATTGCTGTTTTCATAATGAATTAGTACAAGATCTATTGTACATAATGTTTGGAATATTTAAATGGTTTAACATACTCCAGTTATAAGTACTCTGCAGCTGGCTCTTACAACACAGATTCACCACTTAAGTATTTTTAAACTGTTTATGTGTTTCATTGCAATATTTCAGAACTTGTATATCTTTTTTTTTTTTACATCGTTTGTAATTGCTGAGGTCAAATCACAGACCAGTTCTCTGAAAAAAAGAAACCAACAATGTTTCCCTCTTTGGGCAGAACGGAACAGAGCAGAAAAGGGGACTTGATTTGCACCACACTTGAATATAAACTGCAGCAGCTGCTGCATTTGATCAAGACAAAATTTCTTTCCCCAGATCTCATTCTGGGAAGCAAAATGCCCTTTTTTCTAAATCAGCTGTGAAACTGAGCCTGGTTATATAACATACATTCTTCCCAAGTTTCCAACATGCTGCATTTGCCCAAGAGAGACTTGGATCACGGACAAATTTTGCTCTGACTCTCCAGTAATTCTCCCCCAAATTTCCAGTGCCTATGGAGTTACAATGTGTTCAGTGCTACACACCAACACTGCAAACACTTGAAGGATGAAGGGAAAAATTTGGGTGCTCCAAGATCATTCTTTTCCATTCTGAGGGATCCTTCCATACTCATCTGTGTGATTCAGCCTCTGAACATCTGAAAACCTTGCACCAGGCAGCTCCCCTCTTATTCCATGACATCATGGGAGATGGCAATCAACATATATTTTCCATATTTCATATTGGCTCTATGTTTTGTCCAATGAATCTGTCAGAATATGCACAGAACATGAGATTCCGTGTCCTCTGGAAGTGCATGTCATTTGCTATCTGAATAAACAGGTGAAGAAAAGTGAAACAACTCTGGTGCTGTCACGTGAGGCAGTATTTCTGTCATCCTCATAATTGGCACACTGATCAGAACCGTGAAACCCTTAAACTAAAGAAAAATAAAGGAATAAACTGTCTCTAAACATCAAACAAAAAGCCTTATCTCTACAGAAAAGCTCTGCAACAATGAAAAAAGCATTGCTGGCAATCTGAGGCGGTGCCTGCATACAGCAATGGTTTATACAAGTGCAGACAGAGCAATTTCTAATGAAAGTAAAAGCCCAGAGTGAAATGGCCTCTAAGCAACTCCATGGACAGCACCACGTGTGTGGTACACGCAGCACTCTCTTACAAGCTGCACTGAACCATGACAAACGTGCATTGTTTTACAGAGATATAATTTCACACACAAATTGTCACCACTGTGGTTCCTCAGCCATTATTAGAGTGGGACAAGTCTACTCGGGGCTGAGTTGAGTCTCTGTGAATATTAAACCTCTCTCCCCCTTTCTACAGTTTCATCACATTTGGCCTAAAAATAAACTAGAAGGGCTGCATCTCCCATTCTGCAAAAAGCTGCATCTCATTTCCCTTCAGCAAATTTCCACACCACTCACAGGACACCATCCATCTTATAGTCCCTCAACTACTTCTGAAATGAAGACATACTGACAAAAATACATGAATATTCATGACTGAATATTGAAGAAACTGTACATTTCTGACATATTAAAAGCGAGTCCCTTTTCTCGAATTAGAATTCAGAAATGAAATGAAATGGGGTAGGTTAGAATAACCTTTCATGAAGACCTTTAACAGGAGGATTCATACACGATAAACCTGCAAACATGTCAGCCTTTGATCTTGAGGTATGTCGGTGTCATTGGGTAGGATTTGTAGAATTTACGCCTCCTAAGGGGAATTCCTACCAAAATAATTTCTCCCTTTGGATCTTATATAGAGCAAAACATTTCTGCATCCCTCATATAGCTTTATAGTAAAAACCCAGTAGTCCTCAGTACTAGAATTCTGTACTCCTGTCCTATGCTTTGGTTAAAGTGTCCCATTTGTACCAAAACACCAATAAATCCTTTGATGTTGCCATAAGCAGGATGTCAATCAAAGCCAGACTGAATCACAACATCAGCTTCCCCAAAAAGCTAGTTCCAAAGAAAAAGGCTAATTTGACAGATTCCATGCATCCTCTGTTCAACATTATTTAATTCTGCACTTCTGCTTTTGCCTCTTAAGCACTCTGCATTAGGAACCATCAACTTCATCTGCACATTTTAGCATTTTCCTTCAACACTTGGGTGCTTCTCCATGAGAATTTGATGTTTCATCTTGGTTTGTGTTCCCTGATAGCTTGGCAAAACGGCTGAGGCTTTTTAATTTTTCCCTCAGTACTTTAGTGTCTTCTTGCCTCAAAGCTTCTGTTTATTGTGAAGCTCCAGTGCCACACTTTCTCTGAACACACTCCTGGCACTTTGCCTTCATGCTGCAGCATATTCATCTCAGTGCTGAGCAGTTCCAGCCATGCACTTCTACAGCCAAGTCATCACATCTATGGAATTCCCTCCAAGACTCTGCTCTGATTCCTTCCCACACAGGAGGCTCTTCTCAGCTCCACTGTAAATTTACAAGGCTTAGGGCAGACCCAGCTCAGAGAGAGGCTCAACACAGCTCTCCCAGGTAATGCAATGTATTGTTCTCCATCCCTCCTACCTCTCCAAAATAAATGAATGAATGAATGAATGATCATCAGCTCCTGACACAGTTTATGCACTTTGTCCGGCTTATTCTCTCTTTGTTATTCTGATACATCGAAAACTCCTGGGAAGAAACTGCCATGGGAATTTTGTTGCTCCTGGTTGGGTCACCTGTTCAGTGGTACTGTCATCAATACTGCTGGGGTAGCACTCTTGTTACTACTGTCATTATTTTATCTCTACATGGAGCAATTTCACTCTTTTTCAAATCAAATCATGCAAAGTTTTTCTGTGTTTTCAGACAGAGGACACTAACAGGAGAATGACATCAGCCTTAATTTCTTTCACAGCACATCCGAGGCTAATGTGTCTCAGTGATCAGTGCTGGAAAGAAATAGTCACATAGAATTCCACATTTCGACAGAATAACTCTTCCTGGATCAGGAAGTGATTGTGGCATGAAAAAAATATACTAATAAAGATTAATTAATCAAATTTTTTCAAAGTTGGCCGCTTCACTGAGCATTCATGGAACAGTTAATACATTAGACATTCTCAAAGCAAAGCAAGCATCTCCTAAACACTGAAAATATTTTTTTCATTAAATGCACCAAGTTGAATTTTTATATATGTCTGAAAAAGGAGATACTGTAACTTTGAGTGGCATATGCTAGATACAATCCATGTTTTTTATAAGTCAGCACAGCTCAAAAGACATCAATCAAGATGTGCAGATTTATATAGCTGCAAGAAAGCCTTATACATATATGAAAGCTTACACCAGATACTGTAAATATATTCAGCTCTCTTAACACTGTATTTATTTTTGTAGAAAAAAAAATCAATTTTTTTATTCCAAGATTCCTTCCTATAAATAATTCTTTAAAAAAACAGTGGCAGGTTTAGGTTCAGTTTTTTCCCCTCATCTAGTGATCCATTTATTAGAGTTCCACCACTGAATCACTGGTCAGTGAGATGAAAAAATCACATCAAGACCCCATCACAAGCCATCCAACTTTTAGACCTTATTCTTTGGTAAGTGCTGGGCAAGAGAAAGAAAAAAAAAATACAACAAGCAATGAACAACATTCTTATTATGGCCCTCATGGCGTCCTGAAAGCAGCGGGGTTTGGAGATAATGGCAACATGCAGCTATTTACAACTTGTTAACCTTAATGCTGGGCTTGGAGAGCCAAACTGCCTGTGCACTAGCTGGCATCTTTCCTAAAATCTTGCAAGCCTTTGTGAAGCAAAGAGTTCTAGGAGTGCAAATCATCTTTTGGCACTTTGAGCTTTCCTAGCAAGAAATGTTCCTTTTAGGGCCCATGTCTGTGGAAAAGTAGGAGTCAGTGGGAGACAAACAGGCACAGAAAGGTGGCAGTGGAAAATGAAAATTGGCAAAATGCTTTCCAGTCACGTAGAGAAATGACAGTGCAGAAGTAAATTCTTCCAAAAAGAAATGTAAAGAACATCAGATCTAACATTGCACCACTGGTATTTAAGATCTACCCAAACACAAGGTCAGCACAAAACACGTCACAAGGCTTTTTCATTAACCTCCCACCAACAGGCTGCAGCACAAAAATGATTCTGCATGAATGAGTGCATTCCTTTACATTTTGTGATATTTCAGTCTCAAGCAAGAGCAGACCTGAAGTCTTTATTCTTGTCTTGGTTTCCCTTTCCCGTCAGCCACGCTGTTACAAACGCCACGGCTGAAGCCTGCTCCAGAGGATTCTGCACAGGTGCCAGGTCAGAGATGGATTTTATTGGGTCTGCCTCATGAAGAAGCTTGCCCAAAGCCTGATAGTTTAATGTCCAGCTTAGACCAAGGACATAAATCATGCCTTTTATGGCCACAGCATGTCCATGCATATACATACACCCACATAGGCTTTTAAGAGAAAAAAAAAGAATAAAATAAAATGCACATGCAAAAACCTTGAAAAAACTACTCAGGAGCAGATAATCTTTACAAACTATTAAGAAAATGCAGCAGAAGCATCAATCCTCTTGGTGTGATGGTGATTTTACGTTGGAGCCCTGATTATTTCCAGTCTGAAAGCAAGTTCAGATTGGCAGTCGTGTACTAAATGGGTAACATGATGTTGTGAGTGGCAGTGTCAGCTGAAATACACCCTGTTCATAACGATGAGGCTCTGTGAATAATGATGAGGCTCAGTTTGTGTATGCATATTATCTGCAGAGGGGGTGACCTCTTGGAAAGCTGAGTGACTGAAACCACTGTTGTTGTGTTCAACAGATGCGGTTGGGACACAGTTCACGTTTCCTCATTTTCCAAGTTTTCAGAGCATTTGTGCTTCACTGAGGAGCTACACCAACCAAACAAAACTAATGCCAGAATTCACCCCAACTACAACACAACTGTCTTTCCCATTCTTTTCCTGGAGTTTTCTGAAGAAACAGGAGATATTTGGCTACCAAAACATCTTAGGTGACCGATGAAAATCTTTCAAGGATCAAATTTTTTTGACAAATAAGTTTAGAAATACTTATCTGCCTTTTATCTTTTAGTGGTGTATTGAAAACTGCTCCCTTCATTGCAGCTGTAATACTCTAGATAAGAAAAAATTATTAAGCAGTTTCATCACAAATTATTAGTTTTAAACATTGCTGCTGGGTCAGTCAAGCCTGAGAAAGTAGTCAAGGGTATGAAGTGCCTCGTGGAAAGGCAAAGCTTTTAGCAAGCCTCTGCTGTCACTTCTAGATTTACCAAAAAAAGTAACTTATCAGAGGATTGAGGGTTTTTTTGGTTTTTCTTTTTCCTTTTTTGTTTTAAATTTATTTATTTATTCTACAAGCCTTTCATTAATTCATTTTTATTTCATTTAGGAAATCAGATTTTCAATACAAGACCCTCCAAGCTGATTATCTATGGAGGAAGGGGTTTTTTCTGGCACTCTACTGCGTTTTGTAATCTAGAAATGAAGGAAACATTTGTCTCAGGCTTCTTCCCTCCAAACTCAGCCCATCGTAGTCTTACCTAAAAAATCCTCCAAACACCAAATCTGGTTCTTATTTTGCAAACAGATTTACTTTAATCCTACTTTGTATTTCATTGCACAATGCAGCAACACAGATCATTTGAAGAGAAACAGCTTTTTGGTTTGTAAATCATCTTCAGGGCTTCTGTTTCAGAAGTGTGCAGATCACTCACATTCATCTTCCCTTTAATGACTGTTCCCAGTAGAATGTTTACAGCTTTTTTAACCTGTAAATCTGATGAATCTCTCAAGAGATTCATTAAAAACTTGAACAGGATTTTCTTCTCCTACAACAAACAATACTCTGGAAACACTTTCTAATAATGAACAGATTCCAAGGGAAATAGAAAATCTGTGATTTCCCTGTGGTTATAGAGCCCATACATGGTATCTATGGTGGTAACTATACATTTAAATTATATTCTCTTGCCTAGATATGCTTGAAGTTATGGATCTTTGAGATTCTTTAAGGGTAATTCAAATCAGGGAAGGATCAAAACAACTATCTTGTTTTGACTTTCCGGGTACCATCTTTTATTTGCATAACTTTTACTGCAGTTGCACTAATGCAAAACAAAACAGAAACAGTTCCATATATACGTGCCTCGCCCAGAACATTTAATATAAAGTTTCTACAATTAGCACTTGCAATGTCTCAATTAAGAGAGGATGGATTAGGACTGGAGTGGTGTAAGTAGCTCACTTTATATCCAAAGCTGACCATGGACAGTTCTGTTCTTTTGCTGAATTACCACCAGCTCACTCTGGTTCACCAGGGCATTTCAGCCCTAAATCTTTATCCCATAAGATAGCCCATCTCTAAATACAAGATGGAAAAAAAGTAATTGGTAAATGTTCCCAGTCAGCAGCAAAAATAGAAACCAAAATGATAAAGAGTAACTGAAAACCAGTTCATCCCCTCCTCCACACAGGGAAAAAAATGGCAAAAATTATTTTCTGCTGGAGATGACTAATTATATTGACATTTCTTATATTCAGCACCATCAGGGTTGATTGTCTCAAAGCAAGCCTAAGCCCCACATTAAAATACATTTAAAAAGCAGAGTGCACAGTGCAGATCTCTTCTTATGGCTCAGGCTTTTCCTAAAGAATATTCTGCATATTTAGGAGATTCTACAGCATACTGCAGATCAACACTTTATTATGAAATTTTCTAGTGATGGAAAAGCAGTCCCTACATAAGGTACCTCCTGGAACTCAGGGAAACTTTGATTTAACTTCTTGGCCTACCAAAGATTTCCCTGTACGCCATCTGCTCTTTTCATTTATTTAAAATCCACATCTGCAGGGTTCTGAAAATATCAGACTGAGAGTGTCTAATGGTGCAAACGCAATACAGCCTTTACCACGCATTCCCTAAGAGAAACAAATAATTAGGATAAGAAGATTTTATCAATGGAATCTGAAGGAATCAGTCCATAATTGTGGAACAACTACGTTTAATGCCCAAGAAACTGCATGCAGCAGACATTTATTGAAATATTTAGTAATACCTAAGTATTTTTTAAGGGAAAATGTTCTTTTGCAGACAGCAGAAAAAGAATGGCACAGCAAGAGTCAAGGATGGAAAATACTGAATGAGTGCTTGCAGTATTCTGCTGAGCTTTCAGTTAAAATTGGCCCAAATAAACCAACACAAACCCACAGAAGTAATTTTTAATCTAAATTTCAGCTAAATTTAGTATTGGCAGTATTATGATCCTTTTAGATGTACCAAAAAAAATATACCAATGACATCATGTTAGACAGACAGCATGGAAAGTAAGTGAAACTGCCAGAAATGAAGCTTTAACAACAAAAATCACTAAATGCTTCTTCACATTTATGCACCTTCATCATTGCCTTCAAGTGAACAATTTTTGTTTGACTGCCTGCTTTGATAAATAATTCCATGATAAAACAACAAATAAATTAGAACTTCTGTAACCATAAATATCTTTTTTGGAGAATTTTTAAGATCCTTGGTTTCATTTGTAGGGATCTTCTATGATATTTAATGAAAGTACTTAAATTTCTGGCAACAAATAAAAAAAAAATAAAAGGAAATTTCTGCCAATATAGTGCAATAAAAATATTGTGTATTCTCAAATTGATTTTTTTTCTCGTATCCTCACAGTCATACATTGTTAAGTCCCTCTCTAGAAACTGCATTTCTTGCATTTTTCTGTAGGGAATCTGTCAATCAACCTCCAGTCACCCTTGTAGTCAAGAGCAATAAACCATCAACACGAAGCATCAGCAGAACACTCTTCACAAATACAAACAAAATTACACTCCAGCTAATGTGCCCACCCCAGAAAACCCTCAGGAAAAACCGAATTAACAAGTTTGTCTTACAGCTCTGAATGTCAACTAACTTAAGTTTTGTAGGACTAAGGGAAAAGAATCTGTCTCAGGTTCTCTTGCCCTCAGCTCTGTTAATAAAGCTGAGGCTTCTGCTTCCAGTTGGCCTTTAAAGAAGAACAAAAACGAACAGCAGGTTTTCCTCGGAAAGAGAAAGGAAACTAAAAAGAATTATATAGATCAAAAGCAGTACTTCAACCTGAATTCAGAAGGGCCTTGCACAAAGTGAAGAGAAGGACTTGTTGAAGTGGCAGCCTTGTCTCTATAACCTCAGCTGAAGGAGGCCTCCAAAATTACACCAAATAGCACATTGTGAGCCAGGAATAGCAGCCAGCGCTGAGATCCAACACAAAAATAACAGCTCTCTTCTGCTCACTAGCAGGTTTCTCTTCCTGTCCTGCTCCTCTCCTCTCCACCACCTCAACAACCAGATCAGCAAGGACAGAGCAAGCTCCTGAATTTGAGAGAAAAATCACAGTTGAGACGAGGCAAAAAGCAGTGACCTACATAGAGGAGTCAACGTCTTTTTATAGAACCACAGGGAAGTTCAGACTGGAAGACCTCTGGAGAGTCTGTCTAGCCAAACCTGCTTCTAAGTTACTTCAGGCTGCTTAGGGCCTTGGGTCAAGCTTTGAAAATTTCCAAGGATCCTTCTGTATATTAAGTGAACATTTTCATAGTGTGCAAAAAGGAGAATCCGCTCCAAGGATTTCTGTTGGTTGACTACCAAGATTATCTGATGTGCTTGCAGCACTTGGAATCACCAGGAAACTCAATGAATACAGAGTTTTTACATTCAGGAAACATAAAATGGCAAAGGATCTAGTGCAAATTAGCATGTAGAACCCACCCTAAAATCACACTGATTGATATCAAGGACAGCAGGAAACTCTTCATTTTGACAGAAATATGTGACTCCAAATAGGGCTCCCATTTCCAGGGTCCTTCACAGAACTGAGTAGGACCTTCAAAAACTGAGAAAGAAAATGGCTGTTGCAAACCCACGAAGATTTGATGTTTCTGCCTCCAAAACTGTTACGGCTGAAGCTGGAAAAACTACATCAGTCAAAGAGTATTAAAATAAAAGGAAAGGAGGAAAATCTGCCATACACGTGGCTCACAAAATGATGGATGTCATCCTAAAACTGGTCTTATGGATCACAAAACAGTCTGTTAAAAACATTAATTCCCTCAGCCATCAGACTAAGAAATATCTGAGCCCAACTGACTTTCATGAGGCTCATCAACAGGTATTTTACTACCATAGTAACACACTGAAGCTGTTTCCAAGAGAATCTTGAAATTTCATCATTTCCACTTCACTTCCCCTTAGACATTTCCAAAAGACCTATTTGTAGTGCCACAGTTTTACCTAGCTATCATATGTGCATGTAACCACCCACACAGCAGTTAAAAGAGGTGTCCTGACCAAGTTATGCCTTTAATCACCGGAGCATCCCAAATTTTTCAGAAAGCAATTTCTGTTGGTTGATTAGTATCTCCATCAACCACTGTCTTGCCATTCAGCAGATCAGCAAAGTGATTTCTGCTTCACTAAATTAAGACATGGATCCAGTATTCTGAAGTGACTGCATTTCCAGAATTTAGTTAATCCTGTGGTACCCACACTTCCACCTGCCATCCTCTTTTAAATCAAGAATTACTCTAAACCTTTTTCCAATGATTTCTTTCAATGCTTTTTTTTAGCATTTATAATACAATAGAGCTCAAAAGTACTGTACCTGCCAAAACAAATTACTCAGTAAGGAACTGAGACTCTCCACATTTTTTGCAGAGGCACGTTGCACAATTTTTGATTCAGACATTACTTTTTAAATCCTCTTTTCTTGTTAAGTGCACTACAACAAAAGAACCAACACTGACATTAAGGGGACTTATAGCAAATGGCATTTTTATGAAGCCAGATAAAGTTTTCATCAAACCTAACAGGCAAATATTCTGAGGTTTTATGTTTTCCCGCTGATGTTGAACAATGACCAAAACCTGAAACCTAATTTAGGTTAGCAAGATAAAAAATCGCCAAAGGAAACAGCTACGGGACAATTGACCCAGTATATGATGCTAAGCAGCCCCAAAGAGCAATAATACTTTGTTAATTAAGATTTTTTTTGTAGTTTAAAAGTACCCAGTGATTCCAAAGAGCACTACTCAAACACGGAATTGGAGCCAAATTCCATTCATATTGCCAGGAACCTCCTACTGAATGAGAGCTGTGGAAGGCAATACAATCACAAAAAGACTGTCCTAGAACAAAAAAAATTACCAGCACATTTACCTTTTTCTTCAACCTAATGGATAATACAATGGCTTAAAATAGATTTAACCCACTATTCTACAAGGAACCTATGATTCTATGAATATAAGTAAATTATTTTCATCATAAATTCAGGTAAATTTCAACTAGTTCTTTTCGTGTTTAGAAACTTCCTTCAGTGTTTTAACTTCTGTTTGTTGTATAAGTTTAGATTAATAGAAAGTAGAAAGAATCTTCTTTTCTGACTGAGTTTCTTGTTTAGTGTGATTGTCCTAAAATATAACCACGTCGTTTTCCAGTGCTGAGGGTTCCACTGTGTTACCTGGACAGAGTGATTGATGCTTAACCATTTGATGAGCCACAAAACACAGAATGTTAAATAAGATGTAATTGGCCCCAAACTCAACCATCAAAGCACCAACTTTTCAGCTTCAATTAACAAACTTATTTCAAAGACAGTTGAGTCAAATTTAGAAGGTGAGAAAGAGCGAGCGCGTGCAAATTCAATTTACTTTGTTTTCAGGGATGGGAGAAAGCAGGAGTTTTTAAGCGCTTCCATTAAAGCACTGAGAACCCCTCAGAGAGTCTCTGGTATTTAGGATGCGGTATTTAGGAACGCTCTCCCTTCAGCACCGGCTCAGGTTGCTCAGAGCCGCCGATGGCTCCGCGCTGCCAGCGCCAGGAGGGCTCAGTGCTCACAGGGCTGCCAGCGCTCAACACATCCCACCTCATTCCTCAGCTACAACACAACAGTTCTGACCAGACACACGAGTGAGACATTTCTTTGAAAGAATTAAAGTCTTTGATTTCTGACTTTTTTTAAGTGGTCACCTTTTTTTTTTTTAATGATATGCCAAGTGTCTTTTTTCTCCCCCTTTCTAGCTTGAAACATCTTAAGTTAATGTTCTGTGAACTGATCTCAAACATGCTTTGCATTCTGCTTCAGGGTACTCCCAGTACAATTCATGAAAATGGTTTTCTTTCTCTATGTGGAAAAATCTAAACTGTGCAAGATACAAACTGATATTTGAATGAGCATGTTATCAAAAACACAAATAACTGTAACTGACGGCCGACAATTCTGTAATTGTTTTAAGAGGGATTTTAAAGGAGTTTCTTGCTAAGAAAGTGTGGTTTGTGGTGTTCTCCTAGATATATTTAAAGGGCTTATGCATGGGTGGGGGAATATGTGAATACCAAAAGTCTCATGTTAGTTCTATTTTTCTAGTCATCATTATTCCAGATTGATTACATACAATTAAAATACACTTATTTCCCAGTATCTAAGGACTCTTCTGTATTTTTCACTCCTCAGATTTCACTAATGTCATAAACAATTGCACATGTGTAAGTGTATGCGTTTTTTTTCCTGAAGTTTCTGGTGGAAGCCTAGAAGATAAAGAAGTATTAATTGCCAATTCATCTGCTCCTTGGCTGGAGGACGAGGCCTCAGTAACAAACTAGGACAGCAAAACTCTTGATTTACTTTATGTATCACATTTTCTTTAACGAGTCATTAAATTACAGTCTCCTGAACATGAATTTTAAACAGAGATCTCTGGACGTACACTCAGCTGACAAGCACTGAAATGATCTCCTGGAGGACAGTCCTGATTACCAGAAACTATTTCAAAACCCTTCACTGGAATCCATCCATTCTGGAAAGCCTCAAATGAGGACAAGGCAGGGAGATGAACAGAAAATGAATTTGACATATTCTTTTCCCAATTTTCATCCCCAAAATTATTACTGTGTTGCATTGCACTCCTGATTTTGATTTACAACACATTGCCACGTACATTTTCCAAGGGTCAATTAAATGACTGACACAGTGAAGCCATTACTCCATTTAATGATAGCTTTAGTTTCATCCTTGTATCCTACATATATTTATAAATTACTGACAGCAACTATACTCTAAACAAACTACTACACTGAGGCCCTAAATCATTTGAGTTCAGAGTTATACACGCATGCTACAGTTCTTTTTAAGTCACCATTTAATGGAATTTCCAAGCACTAGAGTTCCTCTGCACTTTTCTTCAGGGAATGCTATGGCACTCTCTTTGGCTATTTAGCAAGTCTAGGTCTTTCATGAGAAACATCACACAAGTGCTAGGAAAATCTCTTTCCAGTTCGTGAAGCCAACCTGCACCTTGACATGATGCCTCCTGTTGAAGCCACGCTCCATTTCAAGGAGAAAAATACCATCACACCCAAAGCAAACCAATAATCCAGGTTAGTGTGTGCCTGTCAGGACACACAGCTCCACACCTGCCAGGAGACAGGGAGATACAAACTTTTATAACTACAAAAGCAATCACAGAACCTGCAGAAATGACTAAACATGGGTTTAAATTATTACTTCCATTAGCAGAGATAAAACTCTGTCATGTAACTTCCTTTCTCGGGAGGATTCTTAAAAAGAATGTGGCCTAATGAAATGTGAGGGAGGCTGGAGGGAGACAGTTGGCTTTTTGATAACTGTTCCCTATGTTCCATTTTATGGAAGCTGCAGTTCAGTCATCCCCCAAGCATTTCATACTTTCCTTGGGGTGGGCACGCCTGTGTCCTGTGCCAGGGACTACAGCTGGAAACATGAGCAGTGTGCCCACGTGTGGGAGCACGTAGCCAGCAGATCATACATTTCCATACATATACATCTATTTATTTAACAAGATAGCACAGTTGGTTAAATGAAATATGCTGTGCATAAGCATTATAAACTTCTACTTGACTTTTTCCCCTTTAGCATGTATTTCCTGCTACTTCAGTAGACAGCATCGAGCGTGCATAATTACTAATTAAATTCCTACAACAATAATAAAACTATGTCCTTAAGGATATAACAGATAAACACTGATATGCAAACAGACTACATCACCAGTGACATCTTATTTCTAGACAGGCTTGGAGGAAGAAAATCTTCCCCAAAACAACCATGTCACATCAAAGTAGAACACAAGGCAAGATGTTTCCTTGGCAGGAAGATGAAGCAGAAGTTTCTGAGCACAGGGACCTGCCACATTAAACCCCCCAGCGATGGCTTTTAAAGACAGTGGGCACCTCTGCTTGTAATTTCACTGTTGAATTTGGAAGTCTCCAGTGACTTCAGCATTCATCTGTCTCTCCAACAACACATTTGGCTCTTTGATGATCTGGTTACTTAGGTTCCCTTTGCAACTTAAATTAAGGAAAACAACAACCATTTGAAAAGAGCTTCCTTGAAAAGTTAGTAAAGCATTTGCTGTTAAACTGGCTGAGTTCCGCCACCCCTGCAAGCAAAACTCCTCCACAGCAATGCCTTCAACACCACATGAACATGCAGAACTCCTGAAGGACTGGCAGAAGTTAAAGTACCTACGTAATGGAAGGCAAAAAGCAGTTATGGAAGGCTCTGTTCCACTAGGAATTTTTTCACAGATTGCAGGAAGGTTTGGCTCAGGCCATGTTGGATCAAGAACGCTAAATTTTGCATAATCTATGGAAATCATTTTTTTAAGTGTGTCAGAAATAATTTCCGACAGGATTTCATTAAACACAGCGACAACAGACTTCAAAGGAAAAGAATAGTTAATTGTGACACAGTTTCTTACTTACTGTCAAAACTACCATGATTTGATTTTGTCCACAGACTAAATCCCACAGTGTTTTTATCTGTATTTTAATTTTCACATTAACTTCTCCTGACATTGTATTACTTGCCTGTGTATCTGCAAGGAGGGTGAGTTTTCAAAGACCCAAGACAGATATGGTCACTGCTACTTCACAAAGGAAAGACAACTGCCACAAATTTCCCCAGCGAACTCATTGCAGAAAGAGGTAATTGGGACAGAAGAATATTAATCTCCCCAAAGAAATTTTATGTAAATGGCAAACAATACTCATTTATTTCGTCCAGTCCAAAATACTTGGAATACAGGGAGCTGCATCTTGAACCTGCTCCTTGAACATTGGCATTACATAGCTGTGCAGCTGTACTCTTGGATCCACGTGTATTTGTAATTCCAGGAAAAGGCTCTGGGATGCTTTAGACAAAAGGGCTCTGCCGTGGTCCCCGCTGGCAGTGGGCTGGTGGGAAGCAGGATTACCGGGCTGCCTGTTTGGCTGCACAACCTGGGGAGTCAAAGTTGGCAGCAGCATCCCCCAAAGGCTTCCCACACCTGGGCCAGACAATCAGCACTGTTCAAAAGTGAATGGTTCTCTTTGGCTCATTGAAAGGAAAACTTTACAGGTTACAATACAAGGTTTGGGGTTTATTGTTCTTGCAGCTTAATCCTCAAAAGAACTACCTGGATCAGTGCCAAAGGCATTAGTTCTGATGCTGTGAAACTGAACTGAGATCTGACTAATTCCTGCTTGGAGCCAGTGCTGTCCTCCTTTAAGAAAAGTCCTATTGACTGCTTAACAACCACTGGGCCCTTTAAAACTCAGGTAGAAACACTCACCTGGACCCAAAAGGGCCTTTTGAAAGGTTTGCCGGGCTTTTTTTCCCTTTTAACCTCTCAATTTTTTCATACAGGTGTTTTCTACTAAACTTTCTATAAACTCAACAGTACCAAATACTATTAGACTTCATTGTTTAGGATATCTGGTTTTTTTTTTTTTTTTTACTGTATGAAGGTGTCCAATTTAAGCTTGGAGCCAGTCCTTAAAACCAGCTATTAAACTCCTAAGCAAATGGGTGTTTTAATGGAAAAGCTGACACACTCCTGACTGTGGAAGCGTGAATGGCTCCACTATGAGATTACTCAAGTCCAGTAGAATACAAATGCAATGCAGGACCACAGGTTCAGATCTTTGATCTCTTTTTTTGCAGAGGCTGTGATGTATAAAGCCAATTCCACTGTGCAGACAGTACTACACTGAATATAAATTATCCTTTAACTATAGCGAGGCTCACATTTAAAGAAATGCTTCAAGAATGAACAATACAGCCATGAAGTAGAGTTCTTCTGTAGCAAAAATAAATACCAAGATCTGCATGGATAACCATGGCTTCAAAGGACAAAGTTTCTTCCACAGCTGTTATTTGATAAAAGATAGAGCAGAATCTGGAGTATTGGACATACAGAAGTACAGTTGGAGCACACTGCTTGCTCTTTCCATTAAAAAAGAGAGCTAGGAATCCTTGCTTTATTGCCCAGATTAAGCATTATTCCCCTAAGAGGCATAAAAAAATGATTTTAAAATGTGGAAACCAACAGTCTCTACTGAATATGGCTTGAAATTTAAACATGTCTTTTCCAGATACCTTTTTAGAGGAAGAACCTTCTGCCTACTGAGCTAACACTAAGCTCCCTGGAGTTAAGCCATGAATATTCTAAACCTATCTCTTACAATTCACGAAAAGTTGTCTTTTGCCAAAATAAAATGCTTAAGAGGAATTCAATATGCTTATAACTGCTTTTCTTCATTTTTATTTTAAATAAGCGCTTCCGTCTCAACTTTATCCCAAATAACACAGCAAGAGAGAGACTGAGTTCTGGAGACGTTACCTAAGATTCTATACACAAATGGGAAAACAAATTCCTCCTGAGAACATCAGCCATTCAGGCTTGGTTTGTAAATTAGCATTTAACCAACTCTTTTGCAGTTACAGATAGGTTCTGTTGAGGATTCTTACACGAATTTCTCTGCTGTTTACATCGGTTGTTTCTTTGGTGGTGCTCAGCCATGGTGCGTCCGCGCTCCGGGATGTTTCTCTGCACACAACTTTGTTTGTGTGTGTGCGAATGTTAGTAAATAAATAAATAAATAACTTTGTTCCTTATCTTACCTCTTTTTACCTGTGCAATCTTGCAGATCAATGCTACTTCCACTGCAGACAAGCAAAAAGTTACAATTTATCTTTCACTTAATCGTTTTGTTGTCTTTAGGCTTCCTTTCAGTAAGGCGTGAAGAAGGTGCTCCCTGTGGCTCAATTCTCTTTGCCAGAACACAACTGAGCGCAAAAAGAATGCAAGGGTGAGCTGATAGTATCTACTGTCCTCAGCTCTGCTTTGGTTCAATAAACTTGAACATCTTCTCCCCTCCTCTGCCGATTGAGATAAGCAGCAACAATTACTCAAAATGTATTATCAACTCAAGCTCAAAAAGGCAGGATCAGCTGAGCCGACTGCATCTCTCCCAGCCTCAGTTTCCTTCAGTGTCCGAGAAGGGCAAATAGGTCCCCGTTTGCCCCTTGCCATGCACCTCGCAGCTACTTTACAGGCAACTACACCCAGGCTGCGAAAGGAGAGTGAGATGAATCCTTTGCCACAGCAAGAGAGAGACTGCAAGGTTTCTGCCTGCAGCCAGCAGGCTGCAAGATCTGTACCACGATGGCAAAAGTCACAAACGAGCCATCCTTCCCCTCCCCACACGATCACGTTCTCTCCTTGCCTTCCTGTGTTCTGCTCTCTCCTTGCCTTTCTGTGGTCTCCATAGCTGAAACCAAGAATTCACTGGGCATCACTGCAATGCCTCTAACCAATTCTAACTGTATCCAGAGCTCGACTCAATTAAAACACATTTCAGCTTCATCTGGTTTTCATCCCATTCCAGTACTGCACATACACAGCAACTTTAAGCTTACAGACATCCCTTCATGGTTCAAGAAAATCCTTCAATCAAAGAATTTCATTTACAATCCAGCATAGTTTTTGCTTCCTCTGCTCTCCACAGCAGCCTGGCATTTTGATACAATCCTCATTTAATGCAATCTCCATTACAGGATTACGATCACATCAATAAAATGTTCCATATGGTTTTTTGTTTGGTTTTTTTTTTTTTTTTTCGCATCCCTCACCCCCTCTCATTAATAGCAAGCACTATATCTGCAAAAAACAACAAATCAAACAGGCTGATGGGATGCTCTAGGGAGGTAGCGGGGGGTACACATTCAACAAAATGCAGCAGCCAGTGCAAACTGCCCATCAGAGACTGAGCCCGTGGATCTCCTCATTCCTGAGCTAGGCGAGTTGCTCACTGTCCGCGCCGTGAGCACACATCCTCACCGTGCCGTGCTACCAGACTAAAAATAAATACAGCTTTTGCAATCACTTGTGAGCTCCGTGTACTTTTCACAGGAGCAGACTTTCATTTTACTTGATCGGTTCCAGCCTATCCATACTGTTCTGGATGAGCCGCTGAGGCTCTGCTTCCAAGGGGGGGTTGGATGCTGGAAAAAAGATATAATACAAAAGGATACAAAAAATCCTCCTTTTCCCAAAGCCCCCTTCTTACCTTAAGTGCCTTCTCTGTACAAGATGCCAATCTACACGGGCTCCTCAGCACATCATCAAGGCGTTTAGAGTAGTGAAGGCTGCCCCACTGCATGGAAGTTAGACCGCTTTGCAACAGCAAATCCTCGATCCAAAGCACCAGCCGCTTCTTCCCATGCAGTGTGCCGAGCACGAATCACACGCGACTTCCACATAGGGAATAAAATCGTAAAAGAAACGGGGGGGAAAAAAAGGTATCCTAACTTTTAGGTAGCCTGAGTTTGTTTTATTTCTGTTGGGTTTAGTCAATTATCTGCTTTTGCAGCCGCGAGACGATGGAAAGGCAATCGCGCCCTGGAAGCCCCCCACCAGTCCGCAGAGGTCCGGCCGCGTAACCCAAGTTGCGCGGAGAGACTCTGAACTCGGTGCGGCTCCGCAGCGCAGCCCGGCAGCCCTTCCCTCGCCGGGCTCCTGCGGACACCGGAGCGCCGGGTCCCCCCGCGGGGCAGCCGCCGCCGCTGAGCGCTCGCCCGGCCCCCG
>VWZP01003405.1:1815212-1829671 GCA_013396995.1 Dicaeum eximium
CGGTTCCTCTTTAGGGCCGGAGCTCGGGGTGCGGGAGACCACGACGGAGGCGGGGGGGTCGTGCCGCAGCCTCCGGCGGGGACCCGCTGGCGAGGGGAGCGGCGCTGGCCTCGGGTCGCCCCCGGGCGGCCTCCAGTGTCCGTCGGGCCGGGCTGTCCCGCCCGGGCCGGACCCCGCTCCCCGCGAGGGGCAGCGCTGGGCTCGGGGGTCCGCCCGGGGGCGATGCCCGGGGCGATGCAGCCGGGAGTGGGGGCTGGTGGCCGTGTGAAGTCAGTTCAGTCTGTGATCAGGGATCAGTGATGGCACCGTGAGGTTGTGGTGGTGAGTTCAGCTTGCGAAAATACAGTTTAATTAATAGTTAATTTGTGGTGTTGATTTTAATAATTTGAGTATCTTGTATTATTTGTAGTACTTCGCCAGATGCCTGCAGTAGGCACTTCTCAGTGAACACCATAATTATTTGTAAATAATTGAGCATTTTTTCTGTACTGGAGTGACAAGACAGTTTTAAACTCTTCTGATGAAGAGAAGACATTGCACTTACCCTAACAGCACACATTTTTCATGTGTTCTTCTTTAAAAATAGTAGGAAAATGTCTGTGAAAGCCTTATTTTACCTTCTTCACTGTAGCAAGATGTAGGTGATGCCTCACTTATTGCTAAATATAGTTTAAATGCCAGAATTTCTCTGAAATAAAGGTATATAAGTGAGAAGATGAGCAAGTCCTAAAACCAGCTTCTAAAAATCCCCAGTCATTCACTGAATTGTCTCCATCTTACCTGTTAACTCATATATTCAATGAGATTCTTTGAATATGAACTTGGAATGAACAATTGTATGGCCATTATCCATGCTGAAATACTACAGAACAGATGTAATGCCTTTTCTTCTAGGTCATATTTCCATGTCGTATTTCAGTCGCCTGACTCTAACGAAATGCCCATTGTATTTCACTCTACTTCTACTCTGGGTGCTAAATTCTGTGAATTTAGTGAAGTTATGACTTCATTATTTTTGTCCCACATACATACAGATGGCAGAGGTGCCTCGTTATGTACAAACAGAACATTGCACACAAATTAGGGTTCATGTCCTGGCTGCTGTGCACCACGCTGCTGACAGTAACACCTACCAGTCAGTGAGACTTATTTATCAACATTCCTGAGCACTTTGTAATAAAATGGGATATACAGGAACTACAAAAAGATAAAAAATAAAAAGCAGAGTGCAGCTCTGCATGTTTGGTTTGCATGACGGTGGTGGCATACAGATGAGGACTGGCTATCAATCCTGTTAATACCCATTTCACCGAGCTGCTGTTACAGAGGATTTATAAAATAGCAAAGTCCATAATGGACAACTGTATTTTACACCTAAGAAGAGGCAGTTGGGGAAGGAATTTCTGTGGATTGCTTGGACACAAATGACCTTCAGGACGGTTTGTCCTGTGCAAGAGCAATCAGCTGCGATAGCATCAGCCAGTCCCGAAAGGAAAGCGAGGGGCATGACTTGGGGAGATGACCTGGCCACCTTTCCAAGGGGTGTCTAAGCTACAATGGATCCAGCATTCTGCCTCAACTGTGTTTGAAATGCACAGCCAGAAGTCAAATTTAGTAAAAAATTGTTATTTCATTTAAAAAAAAATAGAGTAAGGAGTAGGTGGCTTGTTTAACAGATATTGGGGAGAAACCCTGGAAAAGGGCAAGAACCCTTTACAACCCAGAGCAGCTACATCACAAAACTGAAGAGTTTGAGTCAGACTAACTGTGTCCATGCAGAAAATGCTATGAACAAAATACTTCTGTTCATCAGAAGGTATTGCTGCTACCCTTGATTCAGACCAAGGTCTAAATCCTGAAATTGTTTGTTACTCTGAGCACATGAAGAGGCCCCACAGGAACTATTCACATGTGAAAAGAGCTAGGACCAGAGCCAAAGTTTTGCATACTGTGAAGGTCAAGCTTGCTTCCTTTCTAAAACTTGCACTTAACAGACAAACTCTCCAAACTGGGGTTTCCATAGAGCACCTTCAGCTCATTCCTCAGGATGCTGTAAGCACCGTGGCTGATTAAGAGCAATTTGTGTCCTAGCAGGTCGCTGAGACTTTGGGGCTGGCTGCCTTGCAGGGAGCTGCTGCCTTGCAGAGCAGGGGCTGCCCCTGCCTTCCCCTGATTGCAATTATTGTGCTGCTTCTTCTCACAGATGCCAGGTTTTTTTATTAACTTCTCAAAATGTAAGAGTCTCATCGATATTATACAACTCCTGGCTTTACAGTCGTGGAAAAACCTGTTAATAAAAATGCACTGCCCGTAGGATGAATTCTCAGCATTTTTGCAAAGGTCACGTAAAATATATTGCTCGAGTAGCCTTACTTTGGTCGCCAGATAAGTCATTGAGAGGCCACATGATGACAGCTGCAAAGAAAGATTGTAATTCACTTTTATGTCTTTATGCAAGAAAATAAGAGACACAAGCCTTCCCTTCAGTGCTGGGGATGCAGGCTGTGTGGAGACTGGTGCAGGGAACAAACAGGAGCTACTTTCACCAGCCTGACAGATGAGGTTGGAGGTCTTTCACTGCTGAAGGCCTCACAGGGTTCTGCTTTGTTTCTTCTTTGCTGTCAGAACAACAGAAAAACTCAGAGAACAAATTGCAGCCACATCATACCACATCTTTTGCTAGGATTTTGCCTCAGTCCCAAATATGACTTTTATTTTCCATATACTTGTGTGAGCAACAATTTCTTTCTCTCCTTTTTTCCGCATCCCCATTTAATGGAAATGTAAAGTAAATCCCACTTGGGTTTTTGAGCGCTAGCCTGGATTTTACTTCTGCTTCTCAATAATGGAGATTCCCAAGTTTTTCCTTTTCTGGGAGAAATGTTTATCTCTGTTACACCATGCTCCATCAATGCTGGTTGATTCTGTATTTGGACTGGCTAATAACACAAAAAATGGGTCTGGGTCTCTCAGGGTCCAACCCTTTGCAGTGCTCTGTAATTACAATGGCTGATCTTCTTTTTTGTAAATTATTTGTGGAAATATTATTTTTTGATCAAGAAACTGGCATAACATCAGGTCAAATCACTTTATGTCGTATACAACAATAACTAGAAATGACACAAATGTATAAAAAAAGAAACCCTACAGACACAAATGGAGATGAACAATTTCACGTGTCTATATTCACCCTACTCCTTCCATTCCAGGCCTGAGGACATTATACACCTATTGCTGATAGGGAAGAAGTTTAGACTGCATTCTTTTCAGAAGGGTCTCCATTTCTAAATACACAGATTTTCTGAGGGAGAGCCAGGCACCAGTGGTGGTTATCATCTCACAGAGGTGTTGCCAGAACCATTAAACACACAGAGCTCTGGAAGTCTCATACTTAACAGCGGGAGGTAGAACAAACTAATTTTATTATCAACTCAGCTGTCAAGTGACAATGTTTTTTAAATGCCATGAATTATACATAAGACACGTTAATTTTTATGCTCTGCTTTGAGAGTTGCTGCATGGCCACCCAAAGGGCAGGGCTTTGGCAGGGGCTGTGCCAGGCAGGGCAGGGGCAGCTCGTGGTGGTCCCAGCTCCCTGCTAGAGCCAGCAGCAATGACATCCATGACAATACAGGTGGCGGCTCAAAAAGACTCAAATAAGATCAAAATCAGAGCGAGTCTTCCAGCTAGGAATTAATGAAATACCTGTCCCTGATAACAGCAAACTGAGTAATAGGAATCTGCAGAAACTGTTCATTTAAATACATTTTGTAAATGTAACAAGTTGCACTGTGCTGTTCTTTGCATCTTTAAGAGTGTCTGGGGATTTATGTCTTGCAAAATAGAAACAAACTAAGAAAGCTGAAATATATTGTGTCTTTAGCTGTACTTTACAGCACAGCTTGTGTTTAAGAAGCAGTCTAGACATGCAAAAATGCTAGAATAAACAATATTTTTTTTTCATTATTTTAAATTAGCTTCTACTGGAAAGCTATAAATTTCAGAATGATGCACACTAACAGGATTGCATATCTATTCAAATATTCCAAACAAAAGATACTAAAAGGCTATTCTGCTACCTGCCACAATAAAAATAAATTTACTTCCAACTTAATGCAATTACAACTGATTTCCTGTAAAAGAAAATATAAACCTTCAGGATATTTTGCAGGATATTTTACTTACTAGCAAGAAAATTAATCTCCTTTTTTTTTTTCTCCCCTCCTTACTTTAGTGGCTTGTTTAACCTATTTCAACATATAAATATTATTAAGTATTATTTAATATTCATTATAGGGCACCAAATATTGGTTGGTCCTAAATAAATATGTTTTTATTCATTCTCCTTTCAGCTGAATTGTGTGTGCAATTAAAGAATAATCAGCTAGAGTCATGATTGAGATTTTGAATTTATGGCCAGCAGGGTAGAAAAGAGCTGTTTCTCCAGGAGAAATGACAGAAGTGGCCATGCCAAGGTGTGGAATTTTTCTGCTTGTGACTGTGCAGGGCAATAACAAAGCAGGCAGATACCTGCACTGACCATACCTGCAGCTGGAGAACAACAGGGTGCAGTAAATCAGGTACTAATCTGGATGTTGGAAGACCCATCTTCCTTCTCCACCAGGCTCCTCTCTTCAATCTGGCTTTTGGCAAGTCTTTTTTAATTCCTGTGCCTGTCAGGTTCTTATTTAATGTGGAACTTAATACGTCAGTAATAGAAATATTTTAAATATTGCTCAAATTATGTTTGAATAAAAACATATGCAGATATTGTTTGGTACAGCTCAACATTTTCACATTCAGAAATGGAATTGATTTTATGCGTATGTTTCATGCCTAGATGTCCTTGTATTGTCTTGCTGAGAGAGCAAAGAGCTGTTGAAATAAAGTGCTTTTAAATCATCATCAGACCTGGATTTCTTAACACATTGAGTATATTGTGTTCTGCAAAAGGGAAGAACATTATTCTTTAGTAACAGGATATGTTTTAGGATCCTTTTTGACATCACCTTAATACCAATGGTATTGGTAGCCATATAATAGCAAAGAGAGATCAGTCTGAGGTGTGATTTGCAGGAAATTATGTTCCTGGCTGTCCATACTCTGTAATCCGAGTACCAAAACTGCTCACCAGAGAAACAGAGGAACTCATGTCCACAGTCTCGCAATCTTTGACCCTAACTTTGAAGGATTGGCTTCCTAGTGGGCTAGAGAATGAAAGAATTGTTTTGCAAAACAGAGTTTCTGAGGCAGAACACTCACCTGGACCCCATCAAGAACTTTATTCATTCAATGCAAGTACAAGGCAGGACTTGCTGAACAAACATCTGCTGCAGGGGCAAAGTAATAGCAGAGAATGGACATGGATGCTTCCAGCTGTGAAATGTTGCCAAGGGCTTAATAATTCCCATTCCAGGGATTGCTGTATCTCAGCAGTGAGTGAAGTTGTTCATTTAAAAATGCTTGGGATTGTTTTGAACAAAAGAGTTATGCAGGAATGCGTGCCACCGGGATATGGATTCCTTTCCTTCAGTTTAGACAAGAGAATGTTCAGTATTGAGGTTTTCACAGGATTCTGTAACATTCCAGACCTTCCTTCCACAACAGGGTGATGGAATGGTTTGTTGACCAGAACACCAAGGTTTGATACGACCGACGTGTCAGTCCTACCTGGGGTTTGGGTTGATGTTGTAGGGCATTACCTTCACTCAGTTCAACTTTGGCTATTATGTGTGCACTATTAAGTCTACTTCCTGAAAAGGTTTTTTTGCCAATCAAAGTCTAGAATTGCATGTAGGTTTTGTATTTTTGGGGTTTTTTTTTCATCAAAATTACACCTGTTGCTAATGCTCATGACCATGGCTCGTTAGGATTGTCAATGAAAAACAAGGGAGGAAGGCTCCTCACATCAGAAGATGCTAAACCTATTCCTCAAAATTATGTTTGTCGTACAGTATCTTACCCCACTGGTCACTGTCCGATGCGCTGACAATCCCATAGGCGATATAAAACCTTTATTTTTATTTCTGGTGGGGCGGCGTTTCTCCCCTGAGGAGCCGGGGCCTGTTCCCGGAGCGGGCTGCATTTCCCACAGCAGCGCCGCTAGAGGGCGCCCCAGGCAGCGCTACTCCCTCACGGCCTCCCACAGCTTCGCAACTAAAAAATGACCAAAAAAGGTTCTTTTTGGCGTTAAACAGGGGGGAAACAAACAAATAAAAAAACCACGCGGTGTTTTTCATCGCTACAACTTAATTTCGCTGTCTAGTAACTGATTATTCGGGAGGTTGCTTTAACCTTGTGGCCGCCTGACGCGAGCCGTGATCGCGTACAACAAAGCGCCCAGGGAAACGTCCCTCAGATGGCTTCAAATCAAGATATCTCTCAATCAGTGTTAAAAAGAAAAAAAGGCAATGCTGGTTATATACTCACAGGAATTTCAGAGAAAACAGCAAAGGAAAAAAAGTAAAAAAGTCTTAAAATACATTGATCAGTCAGTTTTGTCGAGACTTAATGCACATGTGTCTAATGCACACATGTCAGCTTAGCTTAGGTCTCCTTTGCTTTTGAGTTTAAAAACTAGATTTCAGTGCAGTAGAAGATAATCCATTTTATTCAAGTTTTATATAACATTTTTCTTCTTGCTAAAGAAAGAACATCCTTGTTGGGGCAAAAAAAAATATTTGGTGTCCTAAACAATTTCCATGATGAAACAAAGTTGTTAGCTCACGTAATTTCTCAGACTGAAGAATTTGAAGAGAAAACCAAAACAGATTAAATATTGTTCTTATGCTTACGCCTAGTAATATTGAAATACAATGAAATAATACACAGAACTGGACCATGACAGCTTGCAGATAATGCATTTGATGTATAGTAAGACAAGTGACCACAAAATATTTTGTTGGTTTTTTTGCAACACATGGTCATTACTTTTTGTAACTAGTAGTCATGGGTATAGCCTAGAGGTCTCAAATTTCCATTTATCCAATGTGTACTCCATTCCAAAATGTCATAATAGATATAATTTAAAGAAGCAAGCAACTTTGTACTTGTGGTACTTAGTGGTGAGGCAGAGCTTGCTTCAAAAGATGGTTACTTATGCCTGTTATTTGAAAAGAACATTAGACCAAAAATATACAGGTGACATTTTCTTAAGTGTCTTAGATATTCAGTTTAAAAATAGATGTAATTGGTTGCACTACTATGGCAGTTACGGCTTTGGTCATGGTAATAAAAGCTGTAATTGACCTGGTACAAGGTGGATTTATGTGAGTGAGACTTCACCCTCCTGAACTCTTATAACTGTTTTTAAAATAAAATTAATCAATTAATATTATGTTTTGACATTTTAACTGTATTGGTATAAATTGCAAAACTTGGGCACGAAAGCACCTTAAATTTCATGAACTTCCTCTGAAACGGAACTAGAAAAGGAAAACAGACCTATGGAAGACCAGGGTAAATCATCACTGTAGTTCAAAATTGTTTGGCACATAAATTAGAAGTCAAGGCACTGGCAAAAAGGTATTAATCCCATACATGGTCCAAGTCCAATAAATCTTTATGCATTTAAAGCATATGCTCCTAGAGAACATACTTCTGCAATCATTGCTAGGTTTTTTGCTAATATTCTTACTTGTGTTCTCTGGAAACATTTTAAAGTCATTTAAGAACAAATGAGTTTTCAAGACCACACCTTTCAAGGTATCAGCACAAATTAGGTCATCAACATTTTTGAAGATATTTTCATTTTTCTATAGCATGTAAACTCATGAACCAAAATTACCCTTTTCATCATCACAAAATCATCACTATCCTTATCAAAAGCATGAAATAAAGAACTCAGGGTTAGGGTTAGGGTGCCTGTCTCCTCCAGGTAGCTGAGATCTCTATTACTGTATTTGTTCTGAGCACCACTATTTCAGTTACTGAACTTTTGCTACCTTGAACACATATTTTGGATTCTTTGTCAGGAATAAATTTTTATGTTTGTGTTCTTTACATTAATTTTGTAGAGAAGGGAGCTGCTGAACAAAAGTCACTGCCCTGGTTTTGATAAGTTTTCTTTGTGTGCCTCAAATAAATGAAAAGGCAGGGTAAGGCCAACTAGAAAACGCTGCTCTTCCCTCACAGCATTTCCACACGGTGACCGGAATTGCTGGAAACATAAAGAGGGGACTCAGAGTCACTCACAAGTTATTGAAGCTTAACAAGTTAATCCATCATCTGACCCAAGCAAGTGGCCAAGTCAGTGCCCTCTGCCCGTGGCAAGGGCCTGGGGACTCCACCACCTTAAACTTGGCAACGCTGTCCTGTCCTGTGTCCCCAGGGGCTGGGCACATGGATCAGCTGATCCCTCCAAGCACTGCTCTTGTAGTCACTTGTAGCCTGAACCCCTGCCTACAGAGAAGATTTCTGTCATAAAATTCCCTGCACAGACAAGACCAGCTTTTGGCTTTATCATTATTTCAATCACTTCAGTGTAGATCCAATTACACAGGTATAAAATGTTTCTACTGGCATACCCTGGCATCAGTACAAGAGCAGTTAAAGAGATAACTCTAGGACTGGGAGAGATGTGTGAATAACAACAGCTGATCAACAGCCATGCTGATAAAATTTAAATGAGATCAAGCCTCAGTCTTATCCTACACTGATAATAGGAATGTCTGTTATGTGTCAGACTTACTGGGCGTCAGAGGAGAGTTAGGCCAGAAGCTGATCTCGATAAAACCTCCCTCAGGTTCTCAGGAGTTATCCTTTAGTATAAGCCAGAGCTACCCAGGTTTCCAGCTACACTGTGAGCAGTTGTGTCCTAGCAAAAACCACACAGGCATGGCAGCAGTAAATGCCAGAATGATGATTGCCACCTGAGCATACACATTATGGCACTAACTTTATTTTAACTACGCATTGCCTTGTTTTACAATTCCCACAGTGCTCTGCACTGTTTCAGTATGTAAAACAGAGAAATAGACTGTAGATCTCTTTAGAGAATATTGTTTTCTCCTGACCATAGCCATGGGTCATTATATAAAAAGGCAAAAGCAATTTATTGTGCTCTTTCTCCACTTCTGCTTCTAATCATTTGCTTGTATCATGTTGTAAATGAAGAGCAGAGTCTGTGGTCTATGCTAGACCTGAAATAAAAATGTTTCACGTTGCTCTATGAAGGAAAAAAAGCTCAGCCTGCAATCTGTACTGCCATGCAATTCGGGGCTTTTTCCAGCCATAGTTAAACAAAATGCTTTGTCTGAACTGAAAATAAAGTGTCCGTTGCTGTTGAAATGTCTGCCAAATTTAAAACATGATATAAACCAAAGTCGACAGCATAAGCCACTCAAACAAGGCCTCAGGGATTCCAAAATGTGCCTTAATATTTATTTTTCATACTTGATTGCAGGTTATGCACAGGTAAGTGTAGTGCTGCCCTGAGGGCTTTAAGTGTAACGTAGTCAACCATGATAATACCTTCAGTATCTCAGAAGACAGTTCTCACAATGACTAATAGGAAATGAAAGCAAAGCTGAGTGTTTTTCAGACTAGTTTGAAGTTTCCTCTAGAGCTATTTGATAGATTTCTAAAAGGTCTTCAGTATTTGCCTATTAATAAGACAAAACCAAGCATCACCCCATTTGTGACATTCTTTGTTCCAGCACTCAAAATCCCCCTAACATTAACTTGCTTTAACAACCCTGTAACACATGAAAAATTGCTGTCTTCCTCTCTATCTGCTACTTCCTCCAGTAATTTGGACTGATATTTACCAGTCATTTCCTCAAAAATGAATCACTAACCACTGACACATGTATGTATGAGTGACAAAAACAAATGAGCCCGAATTAGTCTTGTTCAGGCACCCCCATTCATTTTAACATATCTTGCTGCTGGAACGTGTAAGAACTAGCCATACAAATATCATGTCCTCACAGACAGTTATCTTAGCCTTAATGATTTTAAATATTGGGTTGGAAGATGCTTGTCCATATTACTCACACATGTACAGAGCCAGAGCTGTGCCTCAGAAGAAAACTTCAGAATCAGCAGCTCTAGCTGCTTCCTCTTGTTCTACAGAGTTACATTTGCCTTAGCAGGGAGCAAATTTCAAGCATCTACATGTTGCTAGAATAGCAAGGACACAAAAAAAGTACTACTAGAGTCAATTTTATCTCTGACAGAAAAAAAAGGTAAAGGGTAGTTTCTCATTGGAGTGTTGCACAGTCTGCTGCTGGAAGTTATACTTGAATGAAATCAACAAAAATCAGTATCTGAGTGAAGAATCACAAAACATAATGTCATATCTTTAATATCTGTTCCTCTTTGAGGCTTATTTCCCTTGTTTTGGCATTTACAGCAAATAAATCTCTCTGGAAATGCACAGTTTGAGAAGCTTACACAGGAAAGGAGCAGTGATGTCCTCTTGCCCTTTGCTGTAAGCAGCTCTGTTGTCACAGGGTACTCACAGGGGACCAGGTCCTGTTCTTCCCCTCCTGCTACTGGGCAGACTGGTATTTTTACTTTGGAGTCTTCTCCATTGCCACTTCATCTTAAAATCTGGCTGCTACCAAAACAGCTCCTTCTGTCATTTGTTTTAACACTCATGTTGATTGGGAAGCCAGTATGATCTCTGCATTGTGATTGTCTTCTTGGCTGTAAGAAGAGGCTTTATCACAATTCAGTGTTAATTTTGGAGGTACTGTCTTGTGACAATGGGGGAGCTGTTCCTTTCCCCTTATCATCATCGTAGCTGTGTTAATGGATTAATTACTAAAACATAACAAATCCAGACCTTATTCTGTTGCAGTGTTTCAAGACTCCTGTTGGATTCATTACGTATGAAAAGTCCAAATTTTTACTCCTGGTTTTCTTGCTTTCTAAAAGCAGAGTGCATGCATGCGTAAATCGAGAATTAGTGTTGGAAGTTTCTGTGGGTTATGAAGCTGTTCACCTCGAGGGACTTCAGTGACATTGTACTAAACTGAAAAACAGAGCTAGAGTACTTAGTTCTGTCACTAGGGCCTCTGAAATGTACTTAGAACCTTTCTCATAGTATAGTACTCACATTTTTCATTTATGTTGCACAGGAAGAAAGTTAAAATCTTACTTCCTTCGCTTTTTCCTCCACCTCTTGTTTCACTGTCACCATGGAGACCAACCATGGGTACCATGACCAATATACAACTGCCATGGGTACATGAGATTTCTTTCTATTTTCTTAAAACTACGTGCAACAAGATTTTTGTATTCTGGAGCTTCATTTTGAGCCTATGTTGTTCTGTAAGCCAGTAGTGGCTTTAAATTGCACCCCTCTATAAATGAGGTTTATGAAGTAGTTATTCAGAGTTTACAACTTCATTCTTCTCTTTGATTATAGTTAATTGGTTCTCATTGTTTCTTTGTCCATTACCTTGAAGAACCATAAAGTCTTAGACTCTTACAGAAGGGAAATGAGCACCTTATGTTTCTTATTTTACACCTTTTTCAAACCTGGAATTCTTCTTTTCAATTATCTCTAACCTTAAAAACGTTTTCCTGTTCCAGCCTGTAATTTTGCTCATGGTGAGGGAGATGCCATTACCTTAATCCAGCTTAGCCTGACCTGGCAGACCATGGACTTCTGTCCACGGACAGTGCAGCAGAGCACAGAGTTCCCTCAAGCAGTGTGCCTTCATCAAAAAAATTTGCAGCTGGGCAGATCTGCCAGTTCCTCTCTGCCAACATGGCTGAATCCAGCACTATTTTCACTTATGTTCTGTAAAAGCCATTAAAGATGTCCTTTTGGCACAATGAGAGTGACCATGAAATCTAGCCTGCCAGAGGGTGGTGAATCCAAATGCTTCCCAGAATAAAAACGATGATTGCTAGTGAGCTGCAAACCTCAGTTTCATGAAATACTGATTCTTATTTCCTGTCCTAAGCAGCTGGTGCCTTACATGTGCTGACTGCAGGCACCAGTGACAAATTCCTGCAAATAAATCTCATCACTGGGCACCCTTCTACTTTGCACCAACCCCAAAATGCATTACTGCACTGGCTATTTAAACACAGCAAGGTAAAAAGCATTTCACAGAATTAATTTCCTCTCTTTCATGAGAGGGATGTAATGCATTAACTGATTTGAAAACAGAGCGAGCCTCTTTTCTAACATGGTCACTCACTAGGCAGGCTTTCCACAGGGCTCGGGAGCTGAAATCAACAATCACTCACATAGAAGGAAACTCTGTGCTGATGCTTGTAGAGAAAGGTGAAAAAAACAAACAAGCAACTGACATTTCATTGCATGTTGAAAAGAAAGTGTAAGCATTCTGTTTCGAAAGCTTTAAAGCATAATTGAAATTCAACATGCAGATTTCTGTGTTATTACAATGCTGCATGCACAAGCTCATTTGCTGAGCAGCCAGCATTTCAAACCACACACTGCAAGAACTTTGTGCTGGTACAATAACAACGTAGAAAAATTAGGATGACAGCACCAGTATGCTCAGCCCCATAAACATTCCTCAGCTGAAACAAGAACTACAGGGCAGTGCTAGCCTATGTATTATGAGACTGGAATATTTCTGCTTCCATGTGCAGATGGAGCACAGATCACTAGTGTGCTGACAAGCTGAACTCCAAACAAAGAGATAAGCTACATATGTACTGGCAGGTAAGCTCACTGATCTTTTTAACCGAGTGAACATCTGATGTGATGTGAGATTCACTAAATTGTAGATTGCAAATCAAGGTCAGACTGAAGGGTGACTTCGTACTTTGTAACATTCTCCCTGCTTCACTGACTGAAAGCAATTGTGAATTCCAGAATGCATTTTGCTCTTTTAATCTGATAGTAATTTGAAAATGTATTTGACTACAGAGCTAAGTGTATCTAAACTGAAAAAGGCAAGGACTGTTAGAAAAAATAGTGGAGGAAAAGTAATTTTATTCTTACACTATCACAGTGCTGCTGCTGCTGCTGCTGTGCACAAAGGCCAGTGTCAGAATTGAGGTACCATGTCCATGGCTAAGGGGGCCAGGAGGCTGAGCTGGCACTGGAATTCTGCAGTGTAACCCTTCCTTTTCCTGATTACAGTCCCAGCAAAGAGTTGCACTGGGCTGAGAATGTGTGACTGGAGCTCCCCTTTGCCCTGGGAGATGGATGACACTGGCAGAGCAGTCCAAAGCCACAGAGCACAGGGAGAATCTGGGTCACTGTGCAATGTGTTCACTGTGCCAAATCATAACAGTAGTGAAACGGTCAGACCACTAACCCAAAAAGGAGCTCCTGCTTGCTAAATTCATGTCTTAAATATACAGAAGAGCTTCCATTGACACTGTAAGGTAGTTTGGGTTTTGTTCTCAGAATAAGTCATGTTAAATGAAAGTGTGTACAGAGGATCAGTGTGTGAGAAAAGAGTATTTACACACAGGGATGTGTATTTACACTCATTGAGGTTTTTACCATTCATGGCATACTGCAGGATTCGCTGTCACTGGGAGCACTCAATGAAATGCCTGTTCTCCGAATCAGTCCCCCATTTATCTACTAAATCTTTCCATTTCATCCAATCTAAAGAACCATCAGTAAACAGAAAATATAATCTATACATTGAGGCTAGGAATACATTACCTCTGTAATAAGGATGTGAAAGAAAACGTGCTCTTGGATTATAGCTGTATTTGCCTATAACTGTAGATCATTTGCAAGGCAGGCTGAGTGAAAAGAAAAGATTCCCTGGCAACCCTCCCCGTCTCCAAATGCCTGCTCAGGCAGAAAAAAACAACCACCCTGCATACATATTCCAATGAGCCACTGCGGGGCAGTAACAACAAAAACATTCCTCAGCAAAACAAGGGGCTTTGAACAGCCACTTCGCCTTCTCTGAGCAAAGAACACAAAGAAACTGTTCTTCGAAGAAAAGCAGAACATTAGGATTTCCATTCTTACGTTGCAAAATGTTATTAGTCTTTTTGGGAAGCATTTTATAGCCGTGCTTAGCTTCAGCTCCTCCCCCAGAGATGCTGGCAAACAGCGATTTTGAAGCTGTAACTCAGTTCTAAAGCGATGAATAGAGGTTGTGTGTGAGATATCCAAGACTCTGTTTAAGACACTATCTGGATTTTCTGTGTGTGCATAAACTCTTTTCTACCTGAGGGCTAAGTAAATAAGTTCTTTTCAAGTGATTATTCTCTCTGCAGGAATTTTCCCTTGTAAGGTATAGAAACCCCTGAAGATTAGGTATTTTTGTGATGCTTTTGTTCCTCTCAGGGCAAAATCTTCAGTGAACAGAAGTTATTACAAAAAAATTATTTTATATCTGAAGGGTAAAAGAATATACTTTGTTCAGTTTTGGATGTAGCTTGGAATCAAAATTACTGAGCTGCTTTGTATCCAACATTTCACATCTAGAGGTTCAAAATTCAAAAGATCAATAGTTTTGTCTTCCTTTCCTCTACCCCCGCCATTCTGTAGGTTTAAT
>VWZP01003405.1:1839624-1975233 GCA_013396995.1 Dicaeum eximium
ATTATTACGCCTGTGGGATGATCACGCCTGTGGGACCCACACACCTGTGGGATCATCACACCTGTGAGACCATCACACCTGTGGGGTCATCAGGAACAATGACCCGCACCTGCGCAGCCCCGGGCCCACCTTCTGGGAGGGGACATCAGAGCCCTCCCGCCCCGCCCCTCCCCGCCCAGCGCTGCCGCTGTTCGTGTGCGCGCACATGGCCGAGGCTGCGGCTGCAGGTGGCACCTGCGGGGGACGGGAGCTGCTCGGTGCCGGCCGCCTCCGGAGGAGGAATCCCGGTGTTCAGGAGGCTCCGGGGAAAGGGAAGGGCCTGCGGAGCTCCAGCCTCGGTGCCCGGCTGCTGGCCCAGCCACGTGCGTTCGTCCAGCAGGTAATTGTGTTCGTTTTCATTGTTCGTTTTTGTCTGAGCTGTTAAGCAGCGATTTTTAGTCAATATCAGTCGTAAAGCTGAAGATTTTGGCTACTGGAATCTCAGTCTGAAGGAAGAGGTGCTAAAAAGAAATAAGGCTTAAAGTTGAGGGTTTTCATGCTGCTGGTGAATTTTACAAATGAGTGATTTTTGGCTGCTGCCCGAGGCAAGTGCCTTTCTTTGCCTAGCAGGTCATTATGGTATGGTCTGTTGGGCTGTGGTTTTTGGTCAATATTCATGGTAAAGCTGAAGATTTTGGCTACTGAAATCCCAGTTAGAAGGAAAAGAAGCTTAAAAAAAGGGTTTACTGACTAGAAAACAATGCTTAAAGCAGAGGGTTTTCTTGCTACTGGTGAATTTTACAAATGTGTGATTTTGGCTGCTGTTTCTTGATGGTCCTGTTGATTACTATTGCTGTATGCTGAACAGGTGAGATTATTTAACATCATGAGCAATGACTATTGAGGGTTAAAGAAAGCATGTGATGATGGAAAATGAAGGATATGTAATGGTGGGAGAGCTCAGGTAACTGCAACATGAGGATTCCATTTAATTCCCTTTGTATGTTGTGTGTGTATCAAACGGTACGTTGAATGTGTAATTAAGAAGTTTTTATATGGACCCTTCATTGTCCATGAGTTTATTGCTTCCAGAAGCTGTGAATAAGAACCACAATACTGTCTAGATATCAGTGGTCATCAAACTCGTATTAAATCCAAGGTGGAGCATTTCAGGCAGGACATATCCAGTACGATTCCTAAATATATCATATTCTCTCTATAAATACTAATTCCTTAGCACTCTTCTACAAAATTGATGTACTACTTGTTATTCTTGCATTATTCTCTCCTGACTTCTAATCTATTTATTTCAAAAGAACTAGTTATATAAATTGAGCTTCACAAATGTATCACAGAATGTTCTTTCCCTTTGGTAAGAATTTGGTAGCTAAATAATCAAGTTAGAAAAATAATACAGTTGTTTTTTGGAACAGCTCTTTCTGCTGCACATCTCTGTAGAATAGAACTCATTAAAATGTTGTGTTCCTTTTTGTTTTCCATCACTGTCCCCTTTGTAGCAGAGCGAACCCTCTCTGCATGTGAATTGTAAACCTTGCTTGCTGCTGAATGCCCCTGCTTTGTACTTTGTGAATATTGTCACTACAGTCCATTGTGTAAGCATTACAGGCATTGTGTAAATCTTAAGAGATAGTAAAAAGAATAGTATTAATATTGATTCTTGTGGCACTCTTGTACTTGCTGCACTTCTTCAGAACTATTCCCACTTGCAAGTCTCCTTTGATTTGAAATCTGCTTTTATTAATCTACTCCAGTAACTCAGATATTTTAAGGTAACTTTGTGGATTTGCTCTTTGTAATGGGCTGCCTCTAAAGCTCTGCAGAAGTGTAGATAAACTGTATTACTTCTCCAGCATCTTTCTTATAAACTGTCCCTTTTCCCGTAAGTTTCCGAAATGTCTTTGTTAATATCCTTTATGAAGGACTGAGGGAGCTGAAGGATTTCAGAGGAAAATTTATTGTGTTCTAACAACCTCACAGACACTGTTAGGGCAGGGAGGCCTGGGGAAGAGCTTTGTTTGGGGAGCTGGACTTCAGCTGGGACCATTCTCCTGCTCAGAGGTTGGTTTGTGTGAAGACATGGATTCCCTGTGAACTGAACAAGTGTCTTTCCTGAAAGGAAACTGTCCGGGAACATCAGAATTTAAATGCTCTTCTGTTACTTGTTTTGGTACTTGGGCTTTGTTAGTCACCATCTTATCTCTGATAAGACAGAAAAATGAGCCCATTCCATAATGGATGGTTCGTTTTCCTTCATCTATAAACTCCTTTGGTCCCCAGATATCCCCAACAAACCTTTCCTTTACACCTGGCCTGCTCTTGTCTTACCACAACAGCTGCGCTTTGAAATGGTCATCATAGAGTCACACACTTTTTCTGCCTAATGAGTTAAGTGATTTGCATATCTAACGATATTTTAGCACAATACACACCTGTCCTACTTGGTGTCATTCTCATTCCTTGTTGTAGAAAGTTATTTAACAGAAAATACTGTAGAAAAGCTAATATGAAAGCATGTGTAAGCAGTAGAATGGCTGGTCAGCTGTAGTTGGTACTGTATAATTTGAAAATAGCATTTTTGTTTAAAATTTCAGACTGCTGTGCATCCTCGGTGATCACTTGGGCTCAATCCTAATTTGAGATATTATCTGTGGTGTGTGAGTCATGCTTTCCTCTTCCCCCTGGGTCATGATGACGAGTGTGTTAAAGATCCTTTGCAGGATAAACTATAATGCTTGGAATTTGTTTTCCTGTACAGTTATGTAATTTATATTAGTTTTCTGATTGATCAAGTGTCTGCTCTTAAAAATATGTTAAGAGTTTCCTTATGCTCCTTTTGAACCCTACCAAAGAGCTCCAAGTTAAAATCCTGGTAATGGAAACTGATACAGCCTTAAACTGAAACAGATGTTGGTGTGAGAGCCAGGGAAACAGGGACCAGTCCCTGCTCCGCGTTCCCTTTTTGTTAAATAGTGCCCTGGAGGCTGCAGCACGGCTGCTTTGTGTCAGGCCGGGGCTGCACTAATGAGCCTTAATTGCCCTGACCAGAATAACCTGGGGCCTGTTGAGGTGGGGCTCCTGCCTGTGCTGTGCCACAGAAACACCTGAGCCCAGCACATCTCCTGCCTCATGGACTATCTCTGCTGGAAGAACCTGGGAGCTGTTGTGGGTTCCTGGTCTGCAGGCTTATCTCTGGTCCAGCCTCCAGCAGGAAGGGAATTTGTGACTGTCCTGAGCCCAGTCCTGTCTCTGACCCTGCCTGGATTTGCCTTGTCTGGAGTCTGGGGAAGGTTTCCCCTCTCCAGCTGTGTCCTGTTTGATCCTGTGGGACTGTGTCCCCTGTTTGGTGAGGCTGCACTCGCCTGGTTTAGCTCTGCAATTGGAGAAACCCATCTTCTTGCCCTTCAGACTGCAAGAGACTAGGTTTGAGTTGGATATTGTGAATAAACCCTCCCTGTGAGGGTGGGGAGGCCATGGCACCAGTTCCCAGAGCAGCTGTGGCTGCCCCTGCATCCCTGGAAGTGTCTGAGGCCAGGTTGGACAGGGCTTGGAGGAACCTGGGGCAGTGGAAGGTGTCCCTGTCATGGCAGGGGGTTGGAATCAGATGGTCTTGAAGATCCTTTCCACCCCAGGCTGTTCTCTGATTCCCTGGCAATCACGGAAGTGTTTGTAGCATTGTGTTTGCAGCCTCTTGAAATGTTTTTGCAAAAATATTGTGAATGTTCTACCATCATTCAAAAGCTTGTGTTGTAGAGCTTGCAACAAGGAACTTTATGTAAAAAAAAAAAAAAAGAAAAAGAAAAAGCTAAAAAAAATCCACTTTATATGTGAAGGAGAAAATTTTCCTGCCAGTGGAGTTCCCCCATCAGCAGTACTGCAGAGATGTAATGGGCAAAGCACATGAAATCTGATTAAGGAATGTTTCCCTTAAAGGTAATCATACAAGCATAAGCAAAATTGACAGTTGCCATCTGTAATCTGGAACTTCTCTAGATTTCATTTGATTTCTCAAAACCTGTGAATTTTGAACAAAGAGAAAATCTCTGTGGTTCACATAATATGTTTAGAGACATGAAATGCCTAGACAAAAAAGGCAAGAAAGGAGAAGGGAAGAAAATCAATCTTAATGGTATTTCTGCATGCAAGACCACCAAGACCTGGTGAAAAATTCTACCATGGGATGAGAATCTTCTCTCCATCTTTTTTGGACTGTGTTTAGGATAAAGAATTTGCTTTTGAATAAATTAGTACGATGAGTGAGAATATTTCTTCTTCAAGTCAATAAGAATTTAAGAAATAATTGAATGCAAATAAAGACTAAGCTGGAAACTCTGACTCTACTTTTAGTGAAGGAACTGTATTTTAGTCGGTTTGGTTCCTGAACGTGAAATCAAACCAATGTTAAGCTTTCTGAGCAATGGCAGTAATTTTGTAGCTGACCCACAGAGGTGTTTTGCAGAGTTTTTGTGTGTATTTGTAGTCTGTGTTTGTGTCCTGAGCACTCCTGTGGCTGCCTGGAGCAGCTCAGGGCACCTCGCTCATCCTGCAGGGCGAGGGAAGCAGAGGTGTCAGTCCTGCAGTGCTGCTGTGCCACAGGAATGGGGGAAAATATTTCTTGTGCTGTTTCTGAGGAACAAAGTAGCTTAAAATGGTATGACAGGAGACAAGAACAAGCTTTTGAAAACCCTGGAGCGACTGAATGTTTTGTAACAGCAAGGTGTTTGGTTAAATCCCACTGTTCTGTGGAGGATGTGTGAGCTGATAAAGCTTTTCTCCAGAAGTGTGTTTGCACTCTGCTTTTAGGGTAGAATCCTTCTATTTGAGTGGCTGGATCTCTGCACAGGAAGAAACAGTGGCCGGTATGAGAGAGGTAATGGAATTAAAACCTGAAAAAAATGGGCCACACTGGAAATTCAGTATGGAATGAGTGAAAGACAGGGAGATGCAGGTTGATATTCCTTTCTTGCCTTCCTTTTACCTGCTAAATAAGTGGTGCTCAGTATTTCAGTAATGGAGATGGTTTTATTCACTCAAACTCCAATAAAACAATTCAATGCTATCCTCTCAGTTTCTTTTCACAGAAGATGGGGTGGAGGAAGGATCCAGAGGGGCAGGGTGGCCATCCTGTGAGGTGTCAGTCACGTTTGCATCCCTTCTATCACACACACGTGTCCCATCCTTTGTGTTTCCCTGCCACAAGGATAACTATGGGAGCTCTCAGCGGGTGTTCAGCACTTAGGGAGAAGTTGGGGAAGATTAGGATTTAAACAAAGAGTGTTTAGCTGATTAGGCTACAGTAGAGTATTTTAGACAGCACACGCAACAGGGTGCTGCTACAAAGACTGGTACAGTATCAAACTAAGTCACTTTAAAAGGAAAAAGATTATTTAAATACGGATTTTTATTTTTTTTGCTCACTGTTAGGGGTTTTTGTGTAAAACTACTTGATACCTCAGAGTGCCAAGTGAATCTGCATAGCAGAATGTCTGGTGAATCTCAAAATATTCTTGGCTGTTTTCACATTATTTTGCAATTACACAGGAAGTAAGCACTATGTCATTGTATATTTCCAGCCTGTTTGCAGCTGATTTTATTTTAGTTTTGAGAGGAAGGCAGGGTGATTCTAAACTGGTAGTCGTGACGTTCATACACTTTCCAAAAGTTGGTGATGGAATATGGTTTTCATAAGAATTTTTCAATTTTAGTCCTGTGAGATGACAAGGCCAAAATGACGTGGAATACGTTTCATTGTGTTACGTAGCCTGAAATGTGTTTAATTGAATTGGAATGGGATCATTGGTGTTGCCATATGGAATCCATCATGTATGTTGCTTTCTCTGGGTACTTCTGGTTAAGTCAGGCTGTGTTCTGCGCAGAGCTGGGTTGATGAGCTGAGTGTTCCTGTGCTCCAGGTAGCCAAAGTACATCAAAATGTAGATTTTCCACATCAGTTTGGTTGTGTGGAATGTTACGTCTATCTTCCTTTGTGTATGAATGAGTTAAACAGGTGTGTAGATACACCAAGTGTTAGCAAAACTCGACTGCATAATTTATTTCTTTCTCTTAATTTCCAGCCCAGCTATTTCCTGTGTAAGGTTTTCTGTTTCTGCATGGCCTGGCTCTTTGATTGCTTGCTTACCCTCTTTGTTTCACTTCTTGGTTTATATTAATTGGGTGCATAGAACTTTTATTCAAGAGAGAAAGTATCTGAGTACTTTAGGTTATTTCTCTCATTTTTCCATCTCCCTCAAAAAAATTTATTAAATGGAATGAAAGGCATCTTTATTCTGTAGTGGTAAAGGAAAATTCCTTTCTTTTTCAGCAGGATAAGAACCTTTATCATATCTTTTAAAATGGTTTAAAGTGGAGGATTTTTGTCAGCTGTCAGCTTGAAAGGTCATGTTTTAGGCAGTCAGTCCTAAGCCCCTTGGATAATGTTTAGAGCGCTCTCAAATGACTTAAAATGGACTAAATTGTTTTCAGCCGACAGTAGTAAAGGTCATGGAGGAAATCTCTTTAGTCAGCCTTGCTCGCTTCCTAAGTACACCCAGTAAAAATGTGCCACAAACTGCAGCAAGACAGGAGCTTTAACTTTAAAAGACACTGGAGGCTGAGGGAATGGAATGTTCCTCTTGTGGGTAGAAATTGCTTGGCAGAGAATTTGCTAAGCAGGGGTTGCTACAGCAGAATTTGTCCAATCCCTGCTAGATTCTACCTTTTCCTTTTGTTGTCTCCTTTCACGTTACAGTTCATTATTTGAAGAATTTGTGGGTTTAGGGGCATTTTCTAATCTCAGTGTGGGTGCTCGTAACTTCCAGTCACTCTAATGAGAGGCAGACACCTTAAGGTGGTGGGAGGGTGGAGCAGACAAAAAAGATTGTACCTCGGTGTTGAATTTCCTGAAACTCCTTTTCAGCCCTCACTTGCCCCCAGAATGTGGATCTGTTCCCCGCACTGTAAATGCCCTTGTGTTGATTACAGGGACAGTTTGTGCTGTGTAAGATATTGCCAAGTGTAATGATCAAATGGTCTTATTAGAGAAAACCAAAACAAATTATCTGTTTGTCATGGATCTAGTTTATAATGGCATTTGCTGCTGGATTTTTTTTTCTCATTGTTCTTGTCCAACCTTCCAAGAAATGCATTCTCTGAATTATAACAGAATGCACAGCAATTAGTTTGTCTTGGAGTACCTGATATTACATACAAATACTATTTTTCTTCTGTGAGTGCTGGAAACCCCAAAGTAGTAGGACTTTTACACTGGAAACCTCTGAGGAGAGACACAGCCAGCCTGGTTTTAACCACTTAAGTGGCCCAGGTAACTGAAGTGGTAAGGTTTTTACCAAGAGTGGATGAGATCTAATTTGAGGAAAGTAAGTGAAAGGGTTGTCTGCCTCTCTCAGACGTTGTGCTGCATTCCTTGGAGTGATGAAGAGCGAGCAGCAAAGAGGGCAGCTCCCTAACCATGTTTTTGCAGATACAGTAAGAGAAGAGAAGGGCTGGAGTCCGTGTTTGAAATGTGCAAAGTGCTTGCACAATATACTATTACAGAAAACACTGTGTTCCATTAGCCTAATTCCATTATTCCCCAACTAAGTGGTTAATCCAGGGAACATAAGTGATATAGCATTATGAAAAGCTTGTCTGGGTTTCATCTCCTGCAGTTGTGCCAGGTGGAGTCTTTCTGCAGAATCAGATGGACACTGAGTCAGGTTCTGTGATAAAATGCCACAGAAATAATGTGTATTTAGCTGGCTGTGTCTTGAAATGCTGACTTGAATGTTTAAGAGGTGTTCACTCTAGAAATGCCACGTGATTCCTAATTGCATGTAATTGTGGGAAATGCTCCCTTTTTTTGCATGAGCTGAAGGAAAAGGTTCTTTTGCATCTGACACTTAAGCACAGCCTTAACACTTCTACACTTTGTATCGAAAATTACACGTTTAAAAGTATGTGAGGTCACTGTATTGCACTTCACAGACTTAATTTTTAAGTGGTGTGGCATCATAACTATAGAAAACAACGTATTTGTGTACTTCAATATGTTTAGGGTATTTGAAGGCAAAAGGGTCCGTGAGCATTTACATATCGATTTAGAAAATTTAATTGAAGTAGTGCTTTGAACTTACAAGACTTCTAAATTTATGATATTAAAGCTGTCTGCCCTTAAATAGTGATCAAAAGTGAGAAATGAAATTATATGGGGTGGGGGGAAGCAACCACATTTTATTCTGTGGCACAGGAGTAATGTTTAGTAGAGTTTTGGGGTTTTGGTTTGAGGCTCCTGTTGGTTTCTTTGAGGTGATTCAGTGTGATTTGAGTCATTTATCAGCTATAAATCAGGCTAAACTGAGTGCAGCTCTTTGCTTTTCCACCTCTGTCTCTCATCTTCCTTCTTCCATATCAGTTCATCATTGTGGCCAGGAAAGAGCTCAGTTAGGAGGACAGGCAGACCTTGTTCCTCTGTCATGTTTTCATCCCCAAATATTAGTGTGTCACTCGGATGGATAGCAATTGTTTTGCTGCATGTCACATTTGACAGACTGAAGGACAACAAAAACAAACTCCTCCAAGCCCATACAGAAAGCAAGTTTCACAAAGTCCTTATGACCAGACAGAATTAACCCTTGACTGGTTCAGCTGTTCAGATCAGTGCAGTCTGTGTTTGTGCCATTAAATCTTTGTTCTGGGGTTGCTGAGCTCCTGGGAGTGGCTAAGGGGTCACACAAAGCTTGTTGTGAGGGAGCAGAACTGTGGAGTGTAACTAAATCATAGATTTTTTTAATGGCAAAATAGCATGTTAGATAATTACACATATTGCAGAAAGCATGAATTGATTGGAAATAGAAGTTAAAAGGATTAGAGAGGAAGGTGGCCTATTAGAGCCATTTTTATTGATTTACTGATTTTAAACTTCCCTTGTCTTTGGTGTAAAAGGCTCCTGTTGAGTTTCTTTGCCATGGAAAGAACTGAACACAGAGTTAGAAAATCAGAAGTCTGTCTCTCTGGAAAAGTTACCAGTTACTACCATTTAAACTTGGCTTAGTAATTTTATCTTTGTATTAGTCTTTTGGAGTTCCCTTTACGTGAGAAATTTCCCCACTGTCCAGTGTGTGTGTGCAGGTGGAGCTGCAGCTCCCTTGGGAGGAGGAGGAAGGATGAGCTGGATGTTTGCCCTGGCTTTTAGCACTTTTTAGAAGAACAGCACTGCACAGCTGGAATGTGCATGTACCTCTCAATGGTTCTGGTACTGGGGTTAAATCTACCTTGGGCAGTCAGGTTTTATATCTGCATTTGTCTTGACCTTTTTGTGGTACCTTAAGGCTTTTTAATGCCATCTGAAATTGTTCCTCTCCTCAAAACCAAGGAGTATCTTCATGAAGAAAGAAATATTATTAGTACATCATTCATCTGATTTACTGATGTTCTAACTGACCTGTGCATGGATCCAGGGGTGCAGAGGTGCAAATTCTACTTCACAAAGCAGCCTCGTTGTTCTGGCCTTTTCTACTCAGATGTAATTGAAAATGGAAGCCTTTAAATGTGCTGAGGTAAAACGCAGGCTCTGCTGGCAAATTGAAGAGCTAGATATTGACTGGCTCTTGTGTCACTAGAACCAGACATCCAGGCTCCCTGAAGTTTTAATTTTTGATTTAATTTTTTGATAATGTGTCACGGTTGTAACAGTGTGTCTGAGGCAAAGAAAAATGACAAGCAGAGCCATGAGGGAGTCTGTACCCTCTTACTGCTGCTCTCCACCCCACCTGAATCCTGCCTTTCCCCAAGTGATGACAGTGTGTGACAGAACCAGGATTTGACAGGAGGACAGGCGCTCAGATGAAATGAAATGCAAGATCACTTGAAAGCTGAAATTGTACAACTAATTAACAGACACTCACGTATTTTGGATGTAAAAATACATGGCTACAGCTAAAAGTTAGCTGTGAGGTGCTTGTATGTGAGTAGGAAATGCACTTGTAGGTGACAGCTTGGGCAGTTGTGATTGTTATGCTGATAAGGTGTTCTTCAAATAGATATAATATGAGGAACCAGAATCTTAATGGCTTTTAGTAGCACTCAGACTGCTTTTGTACAAAACACCTTTGTAAACAGGAATTAGGGGAACATTTCAGGCACATCATCATTTCATAGTCAACTTTGTTATATCCATACATATTTATTTATTTATTTATTTTTTATTCTTGTAACTGCTGGAGTATCTTACCTAGCTGAAAATAAGAAATATGAGGAGGAAAAGAGCTCATGTTACTTGTGAAAATTTATTGCTAATTTACCTCTGTTACAATGTGTTTTTTGTAAAAACTGAAGGTGATGGAAAACTTGGTATAGTTAAACACTGACAACCTGAAAAAATAACACCTAGAAGATAATACATAGCAGGTAAGACTGAGAGGCAAGGATGGGGGAAGAAAAGGCTGGAAATGGTAGTGCAGATAGCCAGAGCAGGTGTCAGCTTGGCACAAATGGAATAAATCTGCAGACGTTTGTGGTAAGAGGACAATGGGCAGCAAATGGTTCAGCTGGGTTGAGAGAGATGATTTACTTACACCGTGCTGTCTCCCTGTGGTCCCGTGAGAGCCATGTGAGGCTGTTTCTACAAATGAATCGGTGTTCAGAGGGGTTTATTGCTTCCCCTTTTCCAAGTATCCATAAAGAAATGCTAGGCTGTTCCTAGTGGAATTAGGGTTTTGGTGAAAATGGAAGTCTCCATTGCTGGAAACCCAGCCATTATTTACAAAGTAAAAGTACATTTATCCTGGTGATTAAAATATAAATAAATAAACTGTGAATTTCTTATCTAAAGTTATGAAAGTGAAGCCCTCTTAAAGAAGTTTGAGAGCAGAAGGGGAATTAATATTTAATATTACTGATGTATGTCTTGGAGCTGATATTCTCTGATGCACTGCACCTCTGCTTTCTCCACAATGAGATGTCACTGAAGGAATGGCCTCGGGATCAGCTGAGAGCCATCTCTAACAACTGGACATGTAAAGGAACAGTAATTAGTCCACCCAAAAGATAGCTTTGGGTAAACAGATTTACATCAAACGTGGTTCTGAAACCTTAATTGGATTTCTGTTGCTTTGCCCTGATGACAGAAACCCTGTTTGCTGCTATCAGGGGAACATAAAATATCCTTGCAGCGCTGTCTGAGGGGTGTTCTGCCCTCTCTGATTGTTGTTCCTCATGTTGTGTACCTGAGCACTAATTGTTTGGTTCTTCGTTAGCAGCAATGATCCAAAGGGACTGGGCAGACATTCTAACAAGCAATCCTAAACACATTTCCTGGTCTCCCTGAAATGAATATTTATATATTTTGTGTCAAGTTAGCACAGTTCTTCACAGAAGAACTGAAGGTAACCCACCTCAGAAAGCTTTAAGCTGGGTGACTGCTTTCAAAGGTGGCAGGCTTCAGTTAATTAATTTTTGACATTAATTGGGTAAACTGGACCGGTAATGTTTAGACTGTGTAAACAAAAAAAAAGTACCCAAATAGAAACACCACCTCAGACTGCCTTTGAAGACCCTTGTTTAGAAGTTTGTCTGGTATTTTCTCCTTATTTCTTTTTATTTGTATGAAATCCAACTAGTTCAGTAGAAGGGATTGTGTGACAAAACAGAATATCCAGAAAATCAAATGAGCTGGTGGTGATTTATGGACTTCATCTGAAAATGAACAAGGGTCACCTACATCTTGCTTTATATGCAGTTGGATGTTGTAATAGTAACATATTGTAATGTTATCAAGTATATATGAAATTATAAAGTATCTTGTGACTATTTACTGACTTCTAGAACTCCTTTGAATGGCTCTTAATGGCATACAAATGTATAGGTGGGGTAAAGTTCTTCCAGTGTAAAACTCTCTAGCAGAAAGTATTATAAACATTGCTAATCTTAGTTCAAATTAATTAATTTTTTAGCTTATATTTGAATTCCATTCATCTTTTAACCTTCTACTTTATTTTCTTGCATTGTTTTTGCACTTCTTATTCTACAGAGATATAAAAGTAAATGGTGTGTGATTTGCTTTTCACCTAAAAAATGCATTTATTCTTAAACAGAAAAAAGAGCATAAAGAAAAGTGGTAGTGTTTGGTCTTGCTGCCATCTTTCCAGCTTCCCTGAACATGTCTGTCTTTCTGTGAAAAAAGTTTTCTTGTGCTGTGTCCATTTGAAATAACTTTTTCCGTTTTCTGGATTGAACGCTAATGAGGGGAAAATAATCTATAATAGGCTTTTTAAAAGTGAGACTTGGAGCATATCTTCCTAAAAGCCAGTTTTATTGTTGTAGAAGTTAGGCGATAGAGATGTTATTTCCATCAGTTTTAGTGGGAAATAAAACGGATTTGCATTCCAGCATCAGTTGGGTGCTTCAGAAGGTCTCCCTGGGTGGGCTGTTGCTTCCCCTGGTTTTTAATCTCTGCCTTTCTGCGGAAATCGCCTTCCCCTGAGCAGTCTGTCTGACCTTTCTGCTCTGCCTGCCATCTCTGATTACAATATCATCCATCTGCAGCGGCACAAATAAATCCCAGCAGTCAATAAACCACGGGAACTGTGCAGGGAGCCCCTCGTTTGCTCGGGTGGGTGCAGCCCCTCGGTCCTTCTGGGCTGAGCAGAAATAAATGGGTTTATGCCTTTCCTTCCCAAGGGATGTCCAGGGAGCAGGATGGAGAACACCTTCTGTTCTGCTGGTGCACATTGCTCCAGGATCTCGGGCAGTCCAGCAGATGTTGGCTTGTACAGCTGAGATGTTTCATTTGGGATGGGAGGGAGGCTGTTACAGCGCTTCCTGGAAATGGAAATTAAGATTATTTTTTTTCTTTCCGTAACCTTCCATTTGCAGCTTTAGTTAAGCTGCAGAGGATCTTGTTTTAAAGTTATTCTTGGAGGTGAGACTGCCCAAGGAGCTGATAATGGGGAGTTTGACATCTGAAAATCTTAAAGGGGGGAGAAAAGGGATCAGGAGCTCATATTGACATCTCTAACTTAGCTTTGCACATGGACCAAACAAGAACTGCAGTCATGGATTGCTGTTTCCATTGCACAAGGAATCTGCTTCCAGAGAAACAGATTTTAGTGGCTGCATTCTGTTGGAGGGAGGTAGTCCTAAAATACTGTGATATATGGCAGCATGGAAATAATAATTGTATAGGAGTTCTGTTTCTACATGTATTACATTTACAAGCTTTTACTTGGGCTTAGTGTGTTTATTTATTGTTTTCTTAGCAGAAAGAACACTTGGAAAACAGCAACCATGGCATACATGGAATGCATCACTGTTAATTAACAAAGTCTTCAACTTTGTCAGAGCTGAAGAAATGATTGAAACAAGTTCCAAATTGTGTTAGGTAACTTTTGGCTAGCTTGCTTTTTAATTTGTAAACTGTCACTGGAAACATATTAATTGTTGCATGTTAACCAATCCTTGCTGCTGCCCGTCTGGGTGCTAAGTTGTTATTCTCATCAGCAGTTGACAATGGAGTTTTGATCAGAGGTTCTGGTGACAGCCTGGTACTCTGATGCTCTTCCCAGGATGAGTGTAACTCCCACGAGCAGGATTGTGGTGCAGGTGCAAATCCCCCAATTTCTTTTCAGGAACATTTGCTGGTAATTCGAGACTCGGCTGAATTTCCTTGCCAATGAGTGAGGTGTTAGGGAGTCAGCGCAGGGCTGTGAACACACTGGGGCCCTGGAAGCCCCGGCAGTGTGATACAGAATGCATGATGAATGGAACTGCAGGGAGGGGTGCAGCCTGCCAGCCCTCACTGCCAGTGGCACTGGTGACAACCTGGTGCCTCTGTGCAGAACAGCCTCTCTTACATAACACTGCAGGCATTTGCTGCGTGTGAAGTGCAAAAACTTGAGAACAGAATGGCTTTGAAACAAAACAAACCCTGAAGGTTTTGTTTAACTTTGCTAATCGTTTGTCTAATGAAAATTTTTAAATGGTTTTATTTTTTTTTTACTACAGAAAATATGGGAGATGTATCATTCAAGTTGGAAATCTCACCTGTCCTCTGGTGGACTCATGACATTCTTTACCTGAGAGAGTGATCTTGGGAAACTCAGCAGTAGTCTGTTCCTTTCCTAATTTGTCCTAATATTAGGTGTTCTTCAGAACAGGACTGAGCTGACTTTTTGCTGGATCACTGTACAAAATGTATTTTAGAACAGTAAATATTGTTCTCATGGAACTCAAAGTATTTAAACATTTTCCCTAAAAGTATTTGGGTTATTAGGTGTTCCTATACACTAGGTATGAAACCATCCCTGACTGGCAAATTGTGCTTCTAGTAGAGTCTCTACTAATGGGATCAACCCAAAATTCTGGATAGTGTCAGCAGGAGCAGATTTCTGCTTTTGGGGTTGTGTCACTGATGATTGTTTTGAAAAGCTTTAAACTATACAAAGGTGAGCACCTGAAGTGTTGTTCTGTATCAGTCCAAAAGGGAGATTTAGTTCATAAACACTCATTGTCCATCAAGGGAAAGACAAAACTTTGCTTTATTTAATGTGTGGAATCCAGGAACTTGCTTTGTGTGTGTGTTTAGAGGGTCAAAATCTTCCATGTCTTCAAGTGCTGTCAGTAGAAATACAAGCAGTGATTCCTGGTGCAATTCTGAATTCAGAACAGGCTGTGGGAAGTTACTTTGTCAGTGTGCATGAAAGTTAGTGTGCAGGAAAAGAGAAAATGATTGTTGTAGGCTGTGAAAAACACCCTTAAGTAGAGCAGCCAGGTGAAGCAACAAATCAAGGGCACAACACTGCTGTGATGGATGATTCTAGAGACAGCAGTGAGAAATTCTGGGTTCTAATAACCATGTTAAGTAAAAGGAAATACACAGAGAGGAACTGTCTCAGGGAATAAGGAATATTTTGCCCTAGGAGTGTTCTGTGGCTTGTAAAAGGTGAGAGAGGTGAGCAATTGCACAGGTGCAGCAGCGTGATTATAAACAGGATCAGCTTTTTGTCCTGGGTAAGCCCCAGCCTGGAGCCTTTGTAAAAACACTTTAATGGCAATCCAGGCCTCTGGCTGGTGACTCCAACTGTTCAAGCCCCTGCCTTGAGGTGGAACTATAAATTACAGTTGTCGTGGTAGGTTGAAACAAAACTTGTCAAGATCAGTAATTGGGCAGAGGAAATCTGCACTGTGCTGGTGTTGGAATGATTTGCCCATAGACAGGGTAAGAACAATGAGAGATTTTGAGCTGGAAATGTAAATAAATGTAAATACAAAGGGAAGTAGTTTAGGAAATATTAGCATCAAATACTGGAAATAAAGCAGGGGAATGGAGAGATGCAGGAGGAAATGGGGAATGCCAGCCCCTAGACTGAAGCAGTTGGACAGGTTGTAGGGCAGAGCAGGCATTTCAGCTGCTCAGCAAGGAAAAATGTCACCATAAACATGCTAAAACCTGTATTAAAAAAACAGCAAACCAAGATTATCATAGGTGCAACATTTGCTATTTTTCTATCATCCTTTCTTCTGAGCTGGTAATATTTTGTGTTAATATTTAACTAAGCCACAATTCCAACAAAAATTGATTTATTGAGGGTATCTCAAGGTTGAATAAGTTCTTTAGGCTAAGAAAGTTTTTCCCCTCAGATTTATTAATTACTTCTATGTTGCCCCTCTCCTCCCAGGAGGAGCTCAACACTGGTACTATTATGTTCCTTTTGTTTGTATTTAGTTTTATATCCATAAATTATCAAATGTAAGGCAAGAAATCCCAAAACAGCAGTAGATGTTTGTCTCTAATGCTTCATTTTCCTGAAGTAATTTGAAGAGTCTGCCCTAAGTAGTAGAAGAAAAAATGCATTTTACATACCAACACTTGGAGCAGGCTAATGGTGGTACTTGTAAAAATAGCAACAGCAGTCCATTCAAAACTGCTAAAAATATCACATGGCTATTAAAGCTTAATTGTGGAGCACAAGGGGACTAAAATAACAAAGTAAAGGTCTGGCCTTGCTCCTGCCCTTGTGTGTGTGAATTGTAATGGGTTTGGCAAAAGCCATCATTGCTGTAGCAGTGCATCTTTTATCAGCCCCTGTTCCTCCTTCTGCACTAATGTGATGAATTCTGTTACACGTGGAATATTTTTGAGACCTGAGTGCCTGCACAGCTTTTGCAGCCATGATAGTTCAGTGTATCCCTATCAGCTTCAGACTTTTTATGTAAAAACTTTCTCTGATCACATCTTTGAATACTTCTCTCAGCAGCAGCATGCTGGAAATTCTGTTTCCACCCAGCAGCCAGTGTAATTCATGGGATGGGGGAAATGGTGAAAGTCACCAGAGCTGTAATTCTGTTAGGTCTCCTAGAGCATTTCACATGTGCAAACTTGGGCTTTTGTTCAGTTTGCTTGGACTTCAGCTTCAGTCTGGGCAGGTGTGGAGCAGCAGTGTTTTATAGACAACACGGAGCAGGTGATAATTGCAAATTATTTAATGGAGCTATGCACCGTGAGTGTACAGAAATTAGATGGGAGTAGCTGAAGGGAAAATAGCAGCGTGTAGTTTGTCAGCAGTGGTCAGAACAGCCTAAGAGAAGCTGGTAGAGCTACAGAGGGCTTGTGAGCAGCCTGGCTCACAAATATCCCATTTTAGACATGCTTTTGTAGTGATTGTTTCTAGACAAAGAAGCTTAGTGAGCTGTTACTGTCTTGATCTGTGTGCCCAGGGCAGTAATACATAATTCTCATTCCACCATTAGACTTTCAATCCATTTGCTTTTATTGCAGTTTTCTATTTTAAAAAGCAAGCTCCTTAATTCTCTTTATTGCCCTGCTTGTTCCTGAGGTTCTGTTCTGGTGCTGTGGGCTGCATGCTCTGGCTGCAGATACCTTCACACTGGGCTGCCTTAAACTGATTTTACCAGTGATCATTAAAAATGGTGTTTTCTAAGCACAAGCATGTCTTCACAGGAAAGAAATACAGATTGACTGTTTTAAAATACAATACAGCCACAGGTAATGGCCAAAGGTGCTTAACTGCTGGATGTTTTACAGCTGTGGTGTGACCCTCCCCTGTCCAGGTTTGTCAGAGTTCATCCTTGGGTAACATCTGGAAGTGTTCCTCTCGCCAAGGAGTATCCATAATTATTTGCAACAGACTTTTCTTTGTGCCTTCCAGAGCAAAGTCCATATTTGAGGACTCCCAAAGTTCCCGTGGTTTGGGCTGGGTCACTGCAGAGCTGCTGAGGCAGCGTTGGTTCCTCTAATGCTGAGTCAGCAGTTAGGTGCGAATTGCAGGGCTGGTAGCAGGTGTTTTATAAATATCTTTTTATGCTAATGATTTCCCAAAATTATAAGTTTTTCAGGATCAGTGAAGCTGTTAAGGGTTATGAGAGTGGCAGACTGCCCCTGAGCTGAGCAGAGATGAGAAAAATACTTTAACTCTTTATTCCATTTCAAAAAGGTGAAAGGACAGTTGCTTTGGCTGAGTAAAGGAGAAGCCACAGCAGTTTCTTTTCCCAGCTGGGAATTAATAAAGCTCCTCACTTCCATCCTTGCCTTTGTTCCACATCCTGCACACCAAGCCCTTCACTCTTTTACTGTGGTTAATTATTCCCAAAATATTTCAAGTTCTACTGCTTTTGTAACTTACTATAACTGCAGCTCCCCCACACCACAAGCCCAGCTCTCTCCCATCGCAGACCTTTCCTTTGACTGCCTGTCACTGGAGTAGCAGCATCTCTTGAATCACTCCTTCTGTGCTTCAGAATGTCTTAATTGAGTTCTTTACTGGCTAGAGTGGTTGCTGGCTGTACAATTCCATTGCTTTAGCTTGGAAAAATAGGCCTGGGTGGAAATTTTCCACTGGGAGGTTGACTTTGACCTCACTGTTCAGAAACTCTTAAAATGTAACTTGCCGTGGATGTAAGCAAACTTACAGAAAATATTCTGTTTTTAACCTCACGGCCACTCTGTTACCAATTTTCAGGGTAGCCTTGGCATGAACTACACAGTGGTCTCAGGGTAGAAATGGAATATATTGTTGAATATTTGAATATTGTGTGGTTTGAGCTTTGCAAGGAGATCCTGTGTAATTCCATTATAGTTTTGACAAAATATTCCATTATAGTTTTTGAGTGGGTGTAAGCTTTTTTTCTTTTATTTTCCCTCTTGAAAATCTAATGTGAAGTATAAGCATACCTGATAATATTATTTTACAGTAGTACCATATAAAAGGAAAAACCACAACTTGCCACAGGCAGTAGGAAATCATCACTACTTTCAAGAAGGTGATGGTTAGTTTTAACCAGAAGAAGCAAATGATGAAAGGTGGGGAACAGGAAAATGTGATTACAGTACATTTAGATAGGTATTTAATTTAGATAGATTGAGGCATCTCTATAAAAGCAGAATTGCAATAGGTTTTTCAGGCTGAGCCAGTAACATTATTTCTTAAAATATTTCCTCGGAAATTTAATTATAAAATGACTTTCTTATGGAATTTCCTGTGCAAGAGTGCCCTACATAAAAGTGCCCTGTGTGTTTACTCTAGCACTAAAAAACCAAGAGAATGTTTAAGTTTTCTCAGACTCCTTTTTAAAACCAGAATGGATTAGCACTGTGACTTTATTTGAGCTTTCATAAAACATCTGTGGAAAAAAAATGGAATTGCTGGAGGATTGATTTGCATTGTTCCAACTCTTGCACTTGTGTGTTTGAGTTGATGGTAATTTGCTGCTAACCGATCCATTGTGATCTGAGCACTGGTGTAATGTAAACTGTCACCAGTGACATTTCTGTGCCCTGACAGCTTTTTTCTAGTGTGTGTGTAATTGTAAATTAGGCTAATAGACTTTTTAGCTGGAATGACGAGACCTCTCGTTCACCTTGTTGTTGAATGCTTGCTAAATAGATGTGTACAGCAATTACTCATTTTGTTTAAATATGTAATATTTTCCCCTTAATGTTGCACTTGTCACTGTCAATAAGTAATTATGTAACTTCAGATTACGGAGTGTCATGTTGCCTCTCTTTTTTTTTTTTCCCTCCTTCCTAGTATTTTCTTAAGTGAAATCTTACCAGCCCTACTATACAGTGACTTCTGCAACCTTTCTGTGAAAGCATGCTCCTTTTTTAATGCAGTAGTCAACCTAATCCACTGTTTAGGTTCTTTGACTATGCTGTGCTTTATAAAAACAAGTAATTTGTAATTGCACTGGCTGTTTTCTGCTTGCTGCTTCTGAGAGCCTCCCCATCAGCCCCAGAGACGGAGCTGTGTTAGCAGGAGTCATTAACAAACGACATAATCACCTCAGTAAAGAAAGACAGTGCTCTCTGCTGGGCTTTCTAACACATCAATAACCCTTAAACCTAGGAAGAAAACAATGAAATATAGTGTAAACTGTGCAGCTGTTGAAAGTGGTTTGGATTTTCCAGGTGTAGCTGCAAGTCTGTTACCTGCCAGTTCTTCTGGTACGTGGTTTTAGGTCTGAGGTGGTGGTGGGGGTGAGAAGAGGGTGAAGATCAAAGTTCCTGTGTGCAGGAGTGGTCCCAGGGTGCTGCTGGTCCAGAGGAGGGGTGTGGTACATCTTGGGAAATGAATGGAATTTTCATGAACAGCCTGAGGGGATTCAGTATTTCCCTTAGCACAGGGGTCCAACCTGAACAAATCTTCTGAAAGAGTTGGTTGAGTCACTACTGTAAAATTGTCCTTTAGCAGCAGATGAGATGCAGAAATCTTGAATATCTTCCCAGTTTTATTCTTTAGAATAGTTTGTAAATATGAAATATCTTCCAAATGCCCAGCATAAATTATTATAATAGGCTTGTAGAAAGAAAAAAATCGGTGCCAAGCAGTCTTGAACACCATACTACCAATGCACTTAAGCCATTTCTCCTAAGAAATTGGAGCTGTAGTAGAAAGCATGTTTCCACAGCAGTCTAAGTGACTGCATTATTTCAGCATGATGGGATGCTCTCAGACAATCAGGAATACTTTTTTGCACAGTCAGTCCAGGGGATGGAAAGCAGATGCATTATCTGGTTCCTGTTGATGGGAACCAGGAGGAGAATAATCAGCCAGGAGTTATCCAAGAAGCAAATGGAAGATGCACAGATAAGGAGGGGAAATGCTGCTCTGTTTGCCCCTCCTGTTTGTGCCTTTGCAGTCTGAGCTGCACAGACAGCTCCTGATGGATCGTGGTGCTGTGGGATATGGACACGAGTCTGGGAAAGGACCAGCACCACACCATTATGGGCCACTGAGAAAAGATTTCTGTGCAGTGCTGCTCCTGCCCAAGCTTAATCAGAACTAATTAAACACATAATGGGGTTAGTCTATGGAACAAGTATTAGGTAATGGCATTGGGGATGGTCTAAAGAGCCTTTCTAAGAAAAGATAATTAGAGGCTTAGTCCTGGGGTTTTCTTTTGTTTTGTTTTTCTCATGTCTTTTCCTCCCCACATTTTATAAACCAATAAGTATTTTCAAAGCAGGAAAACAAATTGTTTTCTTCCCCCAAGTCTTTTAACAAGCTGAGGTGACTTGGCCAGCTGGGAGCTGTGTAGGATTTTGCAGAGATCCATGTGACTGTTGGGAACCATCCTGAGTTCAGAGGGAGGGAGAGCCGTGCTCTGCTGTGCTGAGCTCAGGTAATCCCACCAGGGCACAGAGGGTGGGTGTCTTGGTTTGAAAAGCCAGGTGTCTGCTAAGGAGGGCAGGAGCCTCCCTTGGAATGGAGAATGTAAACTCCCTCCCTCCAAATTATTATAATTTTGAAGTTAAGGGGGCTCTCAGGCAAAGATATGTAGGGAGTAGGAGTAACAGTAGGAATAACAGGAATAACTAGGGAAAAAATGAAAATAAAAATGCAGTAACACAAACCAGCCCTGCCAGAGTGAGAGCAGGAGCTGTCCCCCGTGGCTCAGGGTGTTGGTGGCAGTGCCATTCCATGGTGTCACTCCTCCTGCAGTGACAGATGTGGCTCTGCTGCAGCTCTGATCCTGCACATGGGGGGAGTTTTCATCTGGAGCTCCAGGGCTGGTGGAGCTGGGCCTGCTCTTCCTCTGGGAATGCAGAGGAGAAGAAAACTGCTCCTCTGGGAATGCAGTGGGAAAAGGCTGCCTGTGCTGCTCCAATCCTCAGATTGTATCCAGGCAGGAATGCTTGGCTCCTCCCCCTGGGCGGGGCATCTCCCAATGGGATGATGGAATTTTATCAGCCATGCAGTGAGGCTCAGTGGCCTATTAACAAAACATAATTAATAATTAATGGCTCATTGACGGAAGAGATTTCCCAGAGGGAGGATTGGTTGTGGAAGAGATAAGAAAAGTGCCCAAAGAACAGAAGATAGCTGTGACAGATGATAACAGAGTACACATGCCCTGCCACGCCTTGCACTTCCACCCCAAGCCAGAGGGCAAACCAGCCCCGTGGTGCAGGTGATGTCTGTGCTGAGCAGCCCTCGGGGCAGGGGACATCCTGCAGCTCCAAGTGTCACTTGCTCCCACAGCATCTGCAGAAAAGCAGATTGTCTCTGCTTTTAGACAGCTTCTCTGAGCCTTGGGTAACTCTGCAGGGATGTGGTCAGGGAAGAACTCTTCTGAAACAAAGCTGTTACCTGAGATGACTCCTGAAACACCAGCTCGCTGTTCAGAGGACTCAATGGGCATTTGCCTCCTGCTGAACTCCTGATGTGCACCTGCACCTCTGCTGTGCTCAGCCAGAAAGTCAAGTATAAGGAGGAAGAATAGTCCAGAGAGGCAGTAGAATATTTATGTAGTGAAAAAAGGCTGAAACATATTGTAGGCTTTAATTAAGCCTCCAGAAACATTGTGTCAGAGGAGAGTAGATACCAACATGAACTGAGCACTGATCTACTATTCAGAGATCATAACCTTGGTCTAATTACATTATTAGTATATAAATTATTGCATGAATTATTTATTTAAAATTAATATTACAGATATAAGTTGTCATTAATAATGTGGAGGTGCCTTTTTGTCACAGAAGGATGGATTAGCATTATAATTACCGCATGAAAAATAGATATTGATGAAAAATTGCTGTTTGAGGCATATCACTGTCATTATATTATGTATTTTTTTCTATTCCCCTTGCTCTGTTCCTTATTCTGTATTTCTAATTATTGTCTTTGATAAGAGCTGTTAATTTGGTAACTTATCAGCAGTTATATTGATACAGAATAAGAATACAGGTGCTTGGTCACTTTTGGAAGGTGAAACAAAAGAAACTCTGCAGTGTTAATAAACTAAATTTCAAGTATTGCAGCTACAGTTTTTTGAGCCTGTGCTGAATCCAGGTCTCAAATAAATGATTTGCTGTTTGTTTTCTTCCTTTGAACTTTTTTCCCCTTCATCTTCTTAAAGAAGGTGAGAAGAATCAGCAGTGTAATTAAAGCCATGATACACAGTGCAAAAAATTAGAGGTGTTGATGTTTTACTTTAATTGCTGCCTGCCAAGGTTTGGACACTTGCACACTCACTAACCAGACAATTTAACACACAAAGGCTTCTCGGTTTGAGATCCCTAAAACAAATACCGTGCCTGTACTGTACTGTCTGTGCAGAGGTGTTAAACACCAGATTTGTGAGTGACCTCCTGAGTCCCAGCTGTGGTTGAAAGCTCCCTGAGGAGCGTCCCTGCAGGCTGACTTTGGGGTAGAAAGTTCTTCTGTGCTTGAATCAAAGGATCCTGATGTGTCTTTGGTTAGATAAACATTTGGGCTTTGATAGCAAAGTTGTAACAACTACCTTCTATAAAATTATTTTACTCAAAGAAGCTCAGATATGTATCTAGGAGTGGTTTATCCACTAATTCTGTTTTTTTCTTTTCTCGTTTACTGCCTGATGCTTTATCCTTTGTGTGGATGCCCTTCCAGTTCCTCTCTGTTCAGGGAGCCCAAGTCAGGCTACATTTCCCTGCTCTCTAACTTTTTGCCTTTTTTATCCTCCATGCATTATGCAGCTCACTCAGGTTTTTGTGGGTGTGGGTTTCTTGTTTGTTCTACTGCCACTAAGCAGTCATGTTTCTGCGAATTCTGGGTTGTATGCAAATGGCCCAAATTAATTAATATTTTCTAGCTTTATCACCAGAAGAAGAAACTAACAGGAAATCTGTTCTGCCTTTCGTGGGAGGCTGCTGTTCATAGGACAACATAGGTTTTATTAAAACCACTAAACTACTGTTAAGGAGTTGCACCCTTTAAAATAAGGGTTTTGTGACTGGTTCCTTGTCCTAAAGAATTTCTAGCTACGTAGCTGGGAAATATTATAGAAGTTGTTAGGGGTGGGTAAAGTGGTGATGCTGTCTAGAAGTTAAAAACTACTTTTGATTTCACCAAATTGTTTTGATCATTCACAAGCAGACTGTCCATGCTAAAGTTACTTCATGGACTGAATCTTCTTTGTGCTGAAGTCTAATCCTGCTTCAGTGAAGATATTTTTTTATGTACAGCAGTCCAAGCAGCTCAGGAACGAAATCTTTCACTGGACAGATGTTTTTGTATTGAATTCAGCAGTAGAATCTTTCTGAATGCAGTTGAGTAAGAGTGATGAAGCACCCTAGGATGTATTTTGAGAAGAATACCATGAAGTGTAAATAGTTGCAAGCAGAAGCAGTCATTATTTTGCTGGAAATCCATTTCTGCCCAACATTTGACTAGGCAAGCTGGTTTTGGAATTTCACTTAGATTGTAGCAATTCAGTGGCAAGCCACAAAATGTATCTACAAACCAAAATACTTGCAAACAAATGCTTCTGTATTAATAACAGCAGAAGGCAATTATCTGTATTGCTCTTTGGGGAAAGTGGGGATTTAGTTATCTGAAAAGCACTGTGATACTGAGGTTCACAAAAATTGCCTTTCTTTTTTATTTCCTGAAGGGAGCTAGTTTTATCTGAACCCGAAAATGGTACGCAGTGATGTACTGAGAATTCTTCCTTGTATTTGAGAGCTGAGTTTGGCTGTTTTGGTTAATAGCACTCTAACATTCAGGCATTTCATTCTGACGTCAAAGGAAATTATGTACATGATGTTTCTGTCAGTACAAGCTTTTGCCTCCACCTTAGACGTGCACTTTCCTACTTTTTATTTATAGATTTTTTTCCCAGAATGACATGTGTGTTAACTTTAGCCTTTACTCAAACTAAAATATGTGGTTTCTTCTAGCAGCCTCTAGGAAAAGCTTCTCCCTTGCCATTTATTGGGTTTGCAGGTCAGATCTTAGGCTGGAGGAAAAAGAAGGGAATTCCTTTTCCCAGCATGGTGTCACAGATGGCACAAACCCATCTCCAGCACCAGCTGAGCTAGGAACACTCCCAAGCTGCTTTCCCTTTCCAGCCCTTTCCCCAAAGGTGGATGTGGGAAGTGCTGGAGCAGCACAGGCCCCATGGATGTGCTGTCACACGTGGAAGGAGGGGAATTGTGTAACCCCTATGGATTTCTGTAGTAAAGGTAGAAAAACTCACTCCATGACTGTCCAGGTGTCCCTGAATTACTGAGCTGTGTCTGGTGAGTCCGTGGACCTGCAGAGCCAGGGGTGTTCAAATGGATCTCAGCATGCAGGACTGTCCCTGCCTCCTCTCTGCTCCTTGTTATCCTCTGGGCAATGTGTGAGTTCAGCTCTTCCCCAGGGAAATGGCCAGAGTTGGTGCTGGGCTGTGGGGATTTCTGGGGCAATCCTTTCAAACATAAGAACTGTACTTGATGTTTCTTGTTGCCTGAACAATTTTGAGCTGCTAATCTTTTCTGTTTATGACACTTTTGTGACCTCCATGCTAGATTATGTTCTTCCTTTTTCTCTTTCACTTTAATTTCTTTTCTGTTTGGCATAAACGAACACTTTGTGGACAACCTCAGTCCATGGATTCATAGATGTCCAAATCTGTCCAAAGACTGTCCAAATCATCAGGAAATCNGCTTTGTGGACAACCTCAATCCACGGATTCATAGATGACTGTCCAAATCATCAGGAAATCATACCTGGTGCTCTATTGCATGAATATGTGTCTATTTTATGGCAAAGTGGAACAGTAGTTTGCTGTTACGGACAGGACTCTGCCATCAGCACAGCCCAGAGTCTGACACTGAGGTCAGTTCAGCACATTCCAGAACCTGATTGCCTGTCTGAGAAATGTTGATTGAAATTTTTGCAATTAAGCAGGCAAAGGAAGAAAAGCCAGATTTAGCTCACAGTTGCTAAGAATGTTCTAACTCTGGAGCTTGATCTCCTGCAAGGAAGCAGAGCTGTTCCACCCGTCCTCTGTTCCAGTATTTGTCTGTATTTGCTTCCACATTTTCTCTGCCTTGAAGTGCTGAAAGTGAATTGTTCCACTTTAGAGTATTTTGCTTCTCATAACTATTCTTTGTTTTAGCAAACTGAGGCAGACTAAATTTTCTGTTAAATGTTTTGATTTCTGTACACTGCTTTCAACTCTAACAGAAAATCAGTTATTGAGTGCAATTTGCTCTCCACCAAAAAGGGAGAGCCTTTAGATTCTGACTTTGCATGGTGCCAGGAGGGGGATAAAGGAAAATGCCAGATATGTGGTTATTGGAAGGTTTTTTTCATGCTGTTAGCATTGACTGTGTGTGCATTTTGGGGTGTGTTGAGTTTTAGTTTTACTGCCTGTTCTTTTTAAAGCGAGTTATTTTTAAACTAGATTGTATAACAGTGTTTGTGTTTTCTAAACTTGAATAAAACTTCTCTTCAGAGTTAGCAGTTTTTACCAGTAACTTTCACAGCCAGTGAAATAATTGAGAGCAGTTTCCTTAGAGGTTTTATGTTGGATCATTGGGGTTTGTTTTGTTTGTGCAGTGGCCTTTACTGTACCTGTTGTCCAAGGAATTTGTTTGCCCTGATGATGGAATGGTTTCTGTATAAACATCTGGGGAGGGCAGAAACCCTGTCGGGAGGAACTTAGCAACACTTGAGTGTCTTCAGCCACAGAGCAGCATCACTCCACAATCCATCATGGTCTGCAACAGCTGAGCCTTTGCAGTTTGCCCCAGGGCAAATCAACAGTCCTGGTGCTAATGTACATCTGTTAGGAGCTGTAAGAACAGCAGAGACCGCGAAACTCTGTGGCTGAAATACCAAATGATTATTCCTGTAATGTTTTGTGACTCCTTGGAAGCTGTCAAAAAACCCATGAATGATGCAGCGTGTTAATCTGCTTCAGCAAAATGTTGTTGTGTGCAACCCAGTGTGTGTGGGGGGAGGATAAAGGAGAAAATTGTGTATAAATGCTGGAGAGAGGAGATCCCACGGAAGGATGGAAGGAAGAACAGAGGGGAAGGGCTATGTGGGAGTGGGTTGAGGGCTGGAATAGCAGCTCAAAACTAATCCAAGATGGGAAAAAGTAAAAATGAAAAATAGTACAAAGAAAATAAGAGAAGGATGTCGTAATAGTTGTTTGCTAAAAGTCCATTTAGCTGCTTTAAGCTAAAAGCACAGACAGGTTGATTCCAGTGTTTAATCTAAAATAGCAAATATTCCCCTTGAATGGGAAATGTCACACTTGAGCTTGTGCTGCCAATCTTCATTTCCCCTTGTGCCACTTTGCCGGGGACATATTTAGCAGCACCTTAACACAAACACCTCATTGTGTCTCCTTCTAGCAGCCCGAGGACAAGAGAGTTTGGTTTCAGCGATTTTCTGTCTATGCAAAAGCTGCTGGTGCTTTCCCACAGCAAGGTACTGAAGTTTATAGGAAACCTACTTATAAAGATGGGTAGAGAGAGCTCTGTGCTATTTCCGTGGGGATTTCTCAGGTGTGGGCTAAACATTCATAATGCTCCAGAAAACAGGCACTGAGGTTGTGTTCTTGCATTTTAGCCTGGCTCTCTGTAGATGTGGTTTTCCTTTTTTTTTTTTTTTCAAAATTGAGAAAAAAGCATTTTTTCCACCCCTCCCTGTCCCATTCAAGTCACAGAATTGACATGCAAACATGTCTGTAATAACTGAAATGTTTTAGTGGGTGGAAGAACTCCAGGATTCCAACCCATAATTAGTAAGAAAGTTCTTTTTTCTTTCTTTTTTTTTTTCCTGTGATCTATTCTGCCTATTTTTCTGGGAGTTAATTTCTGCTGCAGGCAATCAAGAATATTTAATTTTGACGAAATATATTACTCCAGCTGTAAAAATGTATTGTGCTCTCACTGCACATCGTGGTTCAAGAGACAATTATGTTTCATTTGGTTCATTCTTTTTATCACAATAGACTTTGATGTGCACAAGCACAGAATACTCCATAGCTGAGCAGCCAGAGGATACTGGACTCATCCAGATCAATTGCTAATGCTTTTCTTGTTAATTCAGGAATCTTGCTGGGCTCACTATAAATTCTCCTGTAGAAAGAAATTTCCTTCTGCTCTATGTGAAGTTAGGTAACATTTCAATTTGCACTTGGCACAGCTTCTGCCTTGATGAGGATTCCTTGCACATCCCAGTTTTACTGTACATTGCTATAATTAAGGCAGTTCTGATTATAAAACTGGGATCCATATTGAAATGCTATCCAGATTTTTAGATTTCCTGGAATCACAGCCATTGCATATCCAGCTAAAATAAGCTCAAGTTGAACAGCCAGCCTGGAGAAGCAGAGACAGCATTTTCAAAGATTAATGCAAGATATTCAAGATGGTTTTGTACCTCTCATGTTTGGCCAGTGTGACCTTTTCAGTGATTTGTAAGGATCCCTTTTGGCTTTGAATCTGAGGCAGTGGCAGCTTTGTGAAGGAGGAGAGGGAGGGCACAGAGCCTCTGAAGATGCAGTAGCTGTGTCCTACCCATGCTCACTGCACTGCTCACTGTGCTGACTTCTCCAGCTCCTGGAGTTTCTGCTCCCTGCTGAGTTACATAATGAGCTCTCAGCTCCCACACTTTCCACATGCCTTCCCACACGGCCTCTTTCTTCTGCTAAAAAGGGATGGAAGAAAATTCTAAGTCACTTGTGAAAAAGCTTTGCACAACGCTGCTGAATCACATCTCGAAATAGGAGCAAATCTTTCAGAATCTCTTTAAAAAAACCAACAAAAAACAACAACAAAAAACCCAAAGAAACAACAACAACAAAAAAAAAACCCAGCCCAATATCAAACTGCAAAACACACATGCAAAAAAACTCTCTCCCACCCTCCAAAAAAATGGACAAGACACTGTGGAATGGTAGAACCACACTGAATAATCTCTTAATTCTTGCAGCACCATATAGAAGAAAGGCTGTAGGTTGGGTTAGCTGCCCTTGTAATAACAGATCTGTGGCATGGTTCCCATGGCTACCAATGGTAACAGCTCGTGCTGGCCAAGCAGTGCAGGTACTTGCTAGTCAGAAAAATGTGTGAAAATTCATTTTTACAGTCAATCTGATAGTGAAAGCAGGACAGTTTCAGAGGACTCTGCTTATTCCTCTGTATGGTTTACAGCTAGTCCTGAATGAAGGAGGTGAAGCCCATCTGCAGGAGCCTTTACTGCCCAGTTTCCAGTAGCTCTCATTTTGAAAATTGCCTTGGTGTTCCAAAGACTTCAACATCTTTATATTGCTGGGAATGAAGCACAGCAGTCTGACAGGAACGTATTTTATCACTAATTCTAAATATACTTAGAAAACCAGTGCAAATTCACATTTGAACTGACCCTCAAAGTGTGATAGCTTATTAGAGCATGATTAAAGTGTAACAGGACCTTGCCAGACTCGAGTTGGAACCTGTAACCTTTATTTGATGGATATTAATTTGCCAGGTGTTATCAAAGCCTTTGGTGTCATAAGCATCATTTTCTTTCATAATTTTTTCCAATTATAGAAAATGCCTAATAACAGGAGCTATTTTTTAGGGATGTTCTGGGGAAAAGTGGCATGTGAGAGAAATGGAAGTTGGAAGGCAACCCATGGGGGTTTCTCTGTTCCATCAGGGCACACTCAGCCCTGGGAAATCAGTGTTTTTATGGGCAGGCTGAATCGTGAGTGGTGTGAGACTCTCCCATCACTGACCACTAATCCAGCACCAGCATTCTGCTGGGCAAGGAGCTTCATGTTCCTTCTCCTGGGTGTTTCCTGAGCTGCACTCCAGTTTTACACACCAAGTAGAGAAAGCTGCAGTAAGTAATAGGCAATTCCTAAACTGGTTAGCAGCGCCAGGAATTAAATTTCAGCCCATCATTTGTACTAGGCACAGCTCTGTGCTCCAGCTCTGCAGCTTCCTGAGCACAGCTGGAATTGCTGCTTGGGTTTCCTCTGTCTCTGGTGGCCCTGAGCTCCTCGTGCTGCCAGCAGTTCTTGTGTCCCCTCCCAGCAGTGACCCCTGCCTCAGCCTCATGGAAGCAGCTCCTGAGAGCTCAGGTGACCCCAGGTGTGGGGGCAGGATTGGCAGGGCAGAGCTGATCTGCCATCACCTCCAGCCTCCCAGCACAACTTTGGCATCGCTGGCTCGGGGCTGTTGCCAGAGAACGTGGAGCTCAAACTTGGAGCAGAGAACATGGAGCTCAAAGAGTGGAGCTTTTGCAGGAGCTGAAAGCACAGCCCTGCTCTGTGCCTCCCTCTGCCAAACAAGATATTTTAGTCGCTATCTTGTCTCATTATCTCAGAAAACTCCTTGTGCTGAATGATGCAACCCAATCTGGACTGAATCTGGTGTGCTGGAGTGCTGGGATCTCAGCAGCAATCCTGTCTCAGGGAACAGCACTCGGGTATTGGAGCTGCTCACTGAGGGAACAGCAGTTCTGGATGTGTTTAGAGTTATTTAAAAAAGAAGGGAATATGCTGATGCTTGTAGGTGCTGGCCACTTTTGTTGCAATAAAAGGGAGTTGGAAACTTTTGCACGTGGAGGTGCTGATAATCCTGGTGAAATAAAACCTAGAGTGGTATGAAATAATAGATTTTGAGTGTCTGGAAAGAAGGCCAAATAAGAGAGAAAATGTTTAAAGCACATATATGTTAGGAATGTGAGGTGGTGAAGTTTGTAAGGGCCCTGGTACTGTTGCCTGTGTGAGTTCCTGTGGGGTTTTGAAGGAGTAAAAAGAGGACACTTCAAAATGTCCCTTTCTCCCTCTATCTTTAGGTTTGCTATCAAGCCTTTACAGGCTCTTCACACAGTGCTGTGACTGGTATTGTGCTGTACCTGTGTAATGTACTGCATCAGAAAAATAAATAGATATATTTTTAATTTTTAGGTTAATATTTTTTCCCTTTTTTCATCTGCACAGTTATGGTACCTTATGGACCCTCCATGACTAAATGTTACAGAAATGCTGCCTCTTTTCATGCCTTTCTCATGTGTCAGTAAAAACCCCTGAATGAATGGTACTGTGAAGTTGTGGCAAAATACAATAAAGCAGTCAGTATCATGATAGAAATGTTCATCTCTATGCTTAACTAATCCATTTCATGCTGAGAAATAGTTTTCCCTTAGTCCACGAACATTTCATGGGGTTTTTAACCTACTTTCAGGAGCCACTTCAGGTGGAGGACAGGCTTGGCTTGCCTGCACTGCTGTGTATTTTGGGCAAGGGTTGGGAGCTGTGCTGAAAAGCTCCTGAGGTCACACAAACACAGACCATGTGGCATTTGGCCTCTCTGCCCACTCCCACACAGTGGCAGGAGTTGTCCCCAGGTAAATTTGCTCTCTGCCCAGCTGATACTCTGATGTTAATGACTGGAGAGCCCTAAAGAGATTTATAAATATCTTTATATTTAGTGCTGCAAAGCTTTGAAGTTGTTGTTTCCTCCCTGTCACGGTTGCAAAGCTCTCCATCACGAGGATGAAAGGTGTGGAATCAGTGCCAAATGTATAGTTAATATGTTGATAAATACTTTACACCATATACAGTCTGCAGAAGTAATCACAGATTCTATTATGGACTGTCAGGCCACCATATCAAGAAAAATCAGGCTGTTTCTTTTACCCTTGGCCTGATGGAATCATTAATGGATGTCCTATGTGGAATCTGATTGGTCTTTTTTTCTGTCTTACAACACTCAAACTAAAAAGTCCCAAATCATATTGTTAAATTTGATAAATACATTCTAGGGGGAGGACAGAAATAGAAACAAAACTGAAATATGAGGGGCACTGAACCTTCTCATGAGGAAACTGAGCAGCTGCACTCAGGAAGGCTTTTAAATATTGTGTATTCTGTAGTCATACCTTTAATGGTGACTTCGGGTTTTTTGATAATCCTTTTTTTTTATTTTCATAGTTGAAAAGCTCCTGACTTAAAACTTGCACCTCTAAGGTGGGTGCACTAAAATCTGGGTGCAAAACAAGCTTGAGGCTTCAGGCATCAACCCACAGGGAGTGGCAGCCTCGGTGCCTCCTTCCAAGGATGGGGCAGGATGTTATCCCCAGCAGGGACTCCTTCCTGTGCCAGAGGAATTCTGGTTTCTTTCTTGTGCCAGACTGAGACAGCTCCCAGGGCTCTCTGCCTTCCCTGGGGGGCCCAGGAGCATCCCCAGGTGCCTGAGCTGGTGCACAGCTCCCTGTGCTGCTCACTTGTTGCTGTGCTCCCACTTCAGCAGTTTGATCAGACTTTAGTGGTACCTGTAAGAGAAAAAGTGGGATTTATTATTTTCTGCACAAATAGGATGTGGTCAGCTGTTACCTCATGGAGTCTCAAGCTGATTTCCTCTCGCTGCCAGCACTTTGTGTCTTTGTAAATCCTGTCTGAGTTATGCCAGGGGTATGAAAGCACCAGGAGAGCAGCTAGCTTGGGTAGGTGTGCTAGAATTGAATAAATAAAACTAAGAATATTATGGTCTAGTAATTCAGGAGAGATAGTGATGTTGGCTAGTAATCTTTAGTATGTCTAAATTACTAATTTTAGAATGATCACGCTATTCTAGTCAGGTACTTTAAAAGTTAAATCAGTTTACTCACCAGGCTCTGAAAGGTTTTTACAGTCCCTGCAAGATCCTCCTACCTGCTGACATTAATCCCATGACAGAATTCAAACTCTTCTTTTTGCCCCCCTTCCAACACTTGATATGGAAGTTCTGAAGTCATTTAGCAAGTCATTGATTAAGGAAATGTCAGGTTTTACATGCATGGTCAGCTGATTTTAGGTGTACCAGCAGTACCTCTCAGAGGTGATAGTGGAAGGAAAAGGTGTTTTGTTAGAGACAAGTACTCTGTAGTGTGAGGATGTACTGCTTGAATTTCGGTGTCTCTTTTAGACTTCAAAGGCTGTAGGAGAGACTCCAGTTGTACAAACTCTGTGGTGCTGCTGAACTTTAATATAACAAAGCTGTTACTACTTTCTTAAGGCCACACAGAAAAAAAGAGAGTGGTTCTTTTGCACAGCATCCTGCTCTGCTGATGATTTTTTTTTTTAAATGGGGATCTTGGAATAAGCAGCAACAATTTTTGTCTCCAGTAGCTATCTGAGCACTTGCAGGAAAACATATCTTGTAGTTATACATAAACACTATTTTAAAAACTACATTAGCCTTACAAGAGAAAATAGCATTTGTAATTGTTATCTCTTACAGAGCATATGGAGAAACACAGCATCTTGCAGGATTATTGTTACACAGCACATAAATGTGTATTTCTTTGTGATCTTCTGAGCACAGACCATTACAGAAGTGTCAGAGGTGCTGCTGCTCCATAGCTTTTCCCAGCAAATAAATGAACCCTGGCTGCTCTTCAGCCTCAGCAGCTTCTAACAGCTCAGTGCATCTGTGTGTGCATAATTCCTCCTCACTGGGGGCAGGTACTGGTGCACAAATCTCTGCTCTGACACCATCTAGGAGCAGAATCTCCAGCCCAAACCTCACTGCTGCCTTGTCACTCGGTGGTGGTGGCTGAGCAGGAGTGTGACAGAGCACAGGGAGTGACTGGAGGGTGCTGATGGCATCCCCTGCCCTGGCAGAGCCTTTGGGGGCTGCTGGCTGTCCCTGCTGGGGGCTCCTGTCCCACCTGAAGGCTCCTGTCCCTGCTGGCTGCTGGGGAGGGATCACATCCCAGCTCTCCCAGTTTGGCTCCTGGAGCTGTACCTGCCTGTGCTGGAGGTACCAGGCTCCCTCCTTGATGCAGCTGTTGTAAACTGCCCTAGGCTTTGCCAGAATCTGTCTCCAAATCTGTTTTGGTTGTTTTTTTTTTTCCTTTTTCTCCCATCTGGGTTCTGTAAGGAGTTCATCTGGACTGTTCTTCCTCCTTCTAGTGCATTCTCACCTTGAGAGCAGAGTGAGCAGTGCTGTCCCAGTGTAAGCTCAGCTCTCATTTCACATCCTCACATGGACAGAGCAGGATCTGGGGCTTGGGCAAAGCAGGGAATTGTCACCTTGAGTGAGCACCATCCTTACGGTCTCCAGACTGAATTTTCTGATCAGCTTTAGGAAAATCTGTGTTTTCCCCACCTCTGGTTTGCTGAGTGTTCCGTAGTTGGTGACAGTTTGTGCAGGCCCTATGGCTGTGAAGGAATGTTCTGACAGGATGGATCTCCTCTGGAATGTTCCTCAGAGATGTTTCCTAAGGCACGAGGAGTAAGGAACCCTGTTTCTTTCACTGATTTCCCAGCTGCTTCCTAGAGCTCAACCCTATAAAATCCATCTCCGTGCGGATATTTGAATGTCAGCTTCTAGCCCAGATTGTCATGGCATTTACATCTGGAACTTGGAGCTGAGCTCTGAAAGTCTGTCAGGTTTTGTGAACCAGCTTTGCAGACCTGTGAAGTTTTTCTTGGCTAACATGCATTTTCTTCCATGTGAGAGAAAGGAGGCTGCCTCCTCCTCTTAGATGAGACTGAAGAACTGAGTAATTGACAGACTTAAAAGTGATTTTTAAAGACCTTACTTCTTTACATTTATTCTGGTTTTGATTTCACTTAGAAGTAGTTCTCTTTCAACTCTGCAGTGCCTGTGTTAGGATGCTGCTGGACAGGAATTTTGTGGGAAGAGTCTAAAGAAGCCTCAAAGGAGTAAGAAGGTGAAAGAGCCCAATCTAGAGACTTTTACTTTTTCCCCCACAAACCATCTCAACTTCTGCTAATGTTCTAATGGGGAAGTACTGGGGGGAAATGATGACAAATAGAGGAAAACTTGAATGCCTAAGTACTTAATAAAATAGCAGAAATCTATGAAGATCTAAATCTCTGCCTAAGGAAGACCTAATCCAACCAATTTATTAAAGTTAGGTCTCATTATTGCTTCCTCCTTCATTGCTCCCAATAAATTATTTGCCTTATAAGAAGGCATTGGTGGAACTTCTTAAGACTAAGTTAAGCAAAACTTTAAAAAAACCCCCTTTTTTTACCATGTTTCTGCTGTTTAACAATACATGTCTTTATCCATAATAAAAAAAGTTTTCCTTGAGATTTGTGCTGTATATTATATCTTGCAAATTTTAGAAAAAATGAGAAGTGCGAAGTAGCTGTTTAGCAGAGCATGGAGGGTTTGTTTCTTCATTCAATTATTTTATTAGAAGCTGTAGTTTTTTTCCTGCATATATTGTGTATGTGTTTCTTCAAATCAGCCTCAGCCTTAAAAGTTCCAATGCTCCCCATTTTCCATTTTGGTCTTGATTTGAGTTTGCATTTTAAAATCCTTGTTCCACTTGCCTGCTCTAAAACTCTGCCTGTGTGTTTAAAGTGCAATGTGTTTCAATGTAGGATATTTTAGCCTGAAATTTCATTTAACAATTAGCATTTTCTAATGCTGTTTTCTAACTGCAGGAGCCAGGCAGTCAGCCTGTCTGACTTGCAGCGACAATTTTCAAGACTAATGAAACCAATTATAATGTCAGTGTAAAACAAATCTAAAGCAAAAAGTCACTAGATCCTATATGAAAGTTAATAAGCATTGATTACATTTTACCTTTTTTGTTTTAGTTATCCATGTGCAGTTCTCTTTGTGAAGTCTGATTTTTTTTTTCATGTTTTTGCTGGTTCCTACTGTAGAAATAGCCTAAAGATTGCTTTAGCATTCAGTTAAAAAAGAACATAATCCCAAATGTTTTTTTCTATCAATGACCAGAACATATTGGCCACAGAGACACAAAACGTAAAGGGATATTAGAATTTGAAAAGGAAGTTTAAAGTAAAATAGTAAAAAAAAAATCCAACAAGGCATTATTTAACAAAGTGAATCACAAGGCAGATTAAGTTGCTAGATTAAGGAATATGAAATAAATGCTAATTCACAGTATGAAATTCTAAAAGGTTTTACAACAGAGAGCATTTTAGACCTTACAAATAACACTGATTGATGCCAGCTCAGGAAAATAAGGAGAACAAATCCCCTGAGTATTTCAAAGTGAGAGTTTTCAAGCAGGAATAGATGAAGTGTGATGTTAGAAATCAGAGTGCAAATGCACATGTGTCACCACCAATGCGCCCTGGGTTTTATTCAGCCATCAGAAGCCTTTTGCTCCCTTCTGCTGCAGGGATATTGAAATGCCAGATGCAGTGGAAGAGCAATAAATGGTAAAGTCACCACTCAAGTTTACAGCAGCTCTGCCTTGATTTTATTCTGTTCGGTCACTGTGGGATTTCAAGACAGAGCAGATAGATTGAAGAAACAGCTGTGGTGTAAATGATTATTTCAAAAACTTGGGCTGCTCAGTTTTTGTAACTGTTTGTTATGAGTCTCACCTGATGCCATTTAACCTCAGTCAAAAAAATGTATCAAAAAATACCAGAGAGCGATTCCACCATGATAACTGAGTATTTCAGTGTTTGCTAAAACACCACCACAGGATGTTGGATGCACTGTAACTTTCTTTATGGAACAGCAAAAGTTGGAAGTGCAATGGAATTTGCCTTATATTAAGTTCTGATTTTGGTCACTGTGTACAGAAATCAAATGCCCCAAATCCTCAGTTCAGTTCTGTTTCAGTGCTGAATACATCAGTACCAATGTGGTTTTTTTTTTGGTCATAACCTTCATATCTCCTAAACTTTATCATTTTCCAACACTTGCTATGAATTAATATTGATGAGTTTTAACATCCTTTTCTGATGACTGCTTGGGAGGAGGATCTGCTGAGAAATCTGCTCCAGTCCCTTTATTTACATGGAATTCCTCAATGGACAAAACCAGTCCTTTGTTCCTGTGTTCACACTCATTACCCCAACAGAAAACTCTGAGTTACACCAGAGGGTTCTCCCTGCTCAAGTACAAACCCCGTGAAAGGACAAAGGGAAGTTGCCAGCACTGCAGTAGAAATTCTCTAAAAGGCAAATCCCTCTTTCTGTATTTGCTCCTTAAATAACACTGAAATGTCGAAGAAGAGGGTGAAGCCATTCTAGCACAACAGCAGCTTCCCATCTGAGCTGAAACTGCAAATGGAAAATAATCCCTAAGTTGTTGCCAGTAGATTTGAGCTTGCTTTTGTCTCAGAAATCCCAACATATTGTTAGCTTGTCCTGTGTTTCACCTCTAATGATAAGGCTCTCTTCACAGAAAGTACTTTGTCTCCACAAAATTCCAGAAGTAGCTCTCAACAAGCATCTTTCTTCCAATAGAGACATTTTAGAAAATTGACTTGGTTTGATCAAGAGAAAAGACATTGGTGAGACTACTGGTAAATATCTGTTCTCTTTCTCAGCTGATTGTAGAAAGATGGAGAATCTGTGTGCTTACATGTAAAAATCCCAACCACTAACACAAAAGGCTTTTGCCTTTTTTATTCCTTTTAGCTTCTGCTAAATGCTGCACAAATCTCCTGTTTGCATCAATCTGCAAATAACGTTAAAAATATCCATGACAAATTTGAAGCTAAGACCACCATAGACTGATGGGGTGAGAAAGAGAGCAAAAGGAATATTCCATTTGTTGCATCCAAATTTTGAGAGAAACTTATGCAGAGGACCCTCCAGAACCATCATGGAGGTAATACTGGATTTAGGGCTAGATTTGGCCAGGTATTCTGCAAAGAAAAGCAGCAAGTGTGTTTTCTAAAATACATTCACCATGTTAGTTGTTACTTTAGCCAATATGGGGCATTTTCATAAACATTTTTATTTTTTTAGCATTAATAGGTATAGCTGGAAAGTTGCATCAGTCCATGGAAATGTTGCTCTTTGTGTGTGAAATGAAAGCCTGGGAGCTCCCCATTGATCAGAGCCCCACTCTGCTCAGGAGAGTGAAGTCCTTGTGATTTCCTCTTTGTCCAGACAGCGTGTGGCACTGGCAAGGGACTGAAACCTCCAAAAGGTGCCTGGAAATGCCACTTACCCCAGCATTTGCTATGTATTTCTAATAAAAAAATATACTTTAAAAGGATCAGTTTAGTAATCTGTCTGTGAGGCTGAAGGAAATATGATTAACAGTGTAAGTAAGCAAATCCAAATGAATTCCATTTTAGCTGGCATTAGTAAATATGTGATAATTGAGCAATGGGAACTCCAGTGACCTGTGCACAAATCCAGAGCCTCTGATGTGCTGCACAGGCTCTGCTCACTCTGGACTGCTGTCTCCTCACTGCACATGTTGCTTCTCCTTAAATTATGGTTTTAGGATATGACTGTTTCAGAGGAAATTAAAACAAACTCTGTCATGCAAGAAAATAATGGTAATTAAAGACAGCTCTGGAATAATAATTTGTAGAAGCGTCAGAAGAAAATAAAATCTAACCAGTAGTTAGATGATCTAACTAAATTTAGTTAAATTTGAATGTAGTTTGATCAGCTTATGGAAAACTTAAGCAATATGATGGATTTTCTAACAGTCCTGGCCTGTTGCTCCAGGGTCTCCTTTTCACTAGTGGCATTTTTGTCCCATAATTCACTGGTCAGCTCTAAAGCAATAGTACTGAAGGGAAAAATTGCCATGCAGTACCATGGATCTGAGCTGTGCTGAAGTTATTCAGGAATAAGACATGATTAGAAATAAAATAGAGATGCTTCAAGAAGCCTTCAAAGGAGAAGGGGGAAAGAGATGTTTTCATTAACAAGACAGAGCAGGAAAAGCCCGCAGCATGACACGGGATGAAAGTGGTGACTTGTGAAATGTTGAGTACAGCCCACCACTGATCTTCTGAACCCTGCTCTCTAGAACTCAGCTTGGCAAAATAGGCCTGAGCTCAGAATTAAAGCTCAACCCCCCTGGCCCTTGTGCTTGGCACGCTGAGGCTGAAGCATGGGGTGATGTGAAATGCAGCAGATCTGGCTGATGAAATCATCTCCCACATTGGGGCGTGGGTGGGAGCATTACAAAGCACTTGCACTAATTTCTTTGATGGCTGGAAGTGGAGATGGATAGTGATGTTAACAGAGGGATTTTGTGAGGAGCAGTGGATCTCTTTATTGACTTTTGTGAAATAAAGACCATTCTAAAGGTATTAAGGCCATCCTGCCCCTTTTCTAACCCTGGGATGTGGTGATTAACAAACTTCCATTAATAGATGAAATTGCTGTGTGCAAGAATCCTCTTGCAGTCAGGCACCACAAGGCTGCAGTCTGAGCTGACTGAAGTTTTGGGGTTTTTTCCATGTGTTTTATGCTTGCTGTAAATGTGCTTTTGATTGTCTCCTTAGTCTCTGATAACCACAATGGAAATACAGCATGCCCATCTTTTCTGAATGCTCCAAATCTCTCCTGTGATTTGTACCTTAAACAGATCTGACTGTTCTGCAGTGTGTGGGAAGCAACTCTCCTTCTGGAACTCATAATCAAATAATTTGGAAAAAAATGGTCTTCCTATTTCTGCTTTATAACAAATTCATATTAGACATCAGGTCTCACTCTGCAGATGAAAACAATGCACTCATAATTCAGCTAAGAAAAATAAAGTATGTTTGATTTCACTATCCATCTCCAGAGTAACTTAAACTTGCTGTTTGCAGTAAAGCTTAGTTTTTTTAATGGCTTTTGTTTTGGTTGGAAGCCCACAGTACACTGTGGTGCTTCTGAGACTGCTTTCTAGAACAAGGCAAAATACAGTTATGTTGGTAATTAATTTAAAGTGGTTTTTTGCGTGCTTTGTATTTAGAATTTTTTTTTTTNTGCCTTTAGATTATGGAAAAAATATTCTTCCTTGCATGGACAAAATCTCATTTGACAGAATGGAAATCTGGTCAAAACCCAGTTTTCTCATAATAACTGCCAAGTTCTTGTGCCTTATTAGTTTAAAATATGGCAGTGTGCTGGGCCTGGAGAACATGGATGTGATTTCACTGCGTGGATGGCACCAGCTATAAACTGGAATTCACTTCCATACTCAATACCAGGATTCTAAGCAGTATTCTAAGCACATGCACACAAACACCAAGAATATAAGGGAGAGGAGAAAAAGATCATTAAGGTTACTCTACGAGGCATCCAGGGCTTTTAAAAATTCTTCCATATTATATCTATTACAATTAAGTCGAACTTCAAAGAAGTTTTAAATAATTTGGCTGCGGGTCATTAAGTTACCAATGTCACTGTGTTCTTGCTACCTCATTTACCTTAATTAGAGTGCACTTTTATAAACGATGGTAACACTGTGTAACAAGCTGGATTTGATAGCCCCTGCCAAATGCTGGCTTTGAGATGGGTTTATTTTGCTGGCTGTATCCTTGCAGAATAATAATCTTTATCAAGTTGTTCTTGTAACAAGCTCATCATTGCTTTGGGATTTCATTTATGAGAGATATGTACTACATAAATGTTTATATAGGAGGGAAATGAATGGATTGGGGTACCTGAAGGGTGTAGATTGGAGATGAAAATGAAGCTGGTAGTGTGGTGGATGTCTAAATTTTTTCCATTGGGAGAAATTCTCCATTCTTTCTAAAGGAAATTCTTGTCAGAAGAAATCTGTTATGAGTAGAGCCACTTAAAATTAAGTGACTGTTATTCTCACCTTCCTCATGATTGGAGTGGATGTGTGTGTGTGAGTTTTTAGGATGGCTAGACAAGGTGCCTCTTTTTAATTCATGTCTCTGCCCAACACTGGGATGATGAAAAAGGTATTTTGAAGTATCACAGTTATTCTTTTCACTTGTGGATGTTACGTTTATCAAAGGTGGAGCACAGGTCAGTGCTGTAACTGCTACAGCTTTCACACAAAAACTACTTTTTTTTTCCCCCTAAAACCATCTTTTTGTTTCATTGGGGACCTTTTCCAGACAGCTGCTGTTCAGATTGCAGAAAGCTCTCCCTGAAAGGTGATCCAAATTAAATAATTCAATTCATTGATGTCAGTTAGATATAAAAGAAACAAGAATTATCAATTCTTTTGATTTCTTATGTTTTCACCTTTTTGCATTGTTAAAAAAATTCTGTACTTGGTCTTTTTAATATTCCTGTCCCACAATCAGTGCCTTTTTATGTGGGGACACTTGAGTTGCAGAGTTTACTTGGGGACTGAAGTTTTACCATGAAAGATTGAGGCTGCCTTTAAAATAAAACTGCTGCTCACTGTGACTTGGAGAATCACTTGGTAATAGTTTACATTGTGTTGCATGAAATTCGCGAGAAAAGGTTGCAAACCAAAATAAAAAGGCAAAAACAACAGCTGCATCTCTGTGCCTTGACGAAGTGGCAGATGGTAATTGTGGCAATGCTGCTTGGTGCACTCAAAGCAAACAAACACTTCTGTACACACGGGGAGGAAATTTATGCTCTTACCTGTGACAGAATAAAGAGAGGAATCCCTTGTTTTGGGCATTGCTGTCGTTGTCTGGTGCTGCCCCTCAGTGCATGGCAGGAGAGGTCACAGGTTCTGGTGGGATGTGGTGGGACATGAGGTGTGGATGCTGATCCGTGGCTCCCTCCCATTTCTGCTGAAATTATCATACATGCCATCAATAAATCTGTCTAATAGCTGTGCTGCTCTGCTGAAGAGGGAAAAAGCCCCAAAACAGAGAGGCAAATTGTGCTTTCTTTTTTCTGTTGATACTGTTCCCAGGGATATCAAATCCCTTTTGCTTCTACATCACTCTGTAGCTCACCTAAGTCTTGTACACATCTGGAGACAAACATGTTTGTTAAAACTGACACCTGAAACTGAAATCAAGCCTATCTTTTAGAACCTTGCACTGTTGGAAGCCACATAAGGACATGTTAAAGATATGAGATACGCAAAGTCATAAGAGAAGGGAGGAAAGTGTTTCCTTTCTCAGTTCATGAACCTCTCTCTGGTTGACTTCTACGTTTAACTGCCCTTGATTACAGGCAGAAAAACAGCACAGCAAAATTGTGTGTGCATCTGCACATGCGTGCAGTTATCTAACAGTTTCTTTTGAACGTTATATTTTACTTGGTGTTTTTCTAATGCTTCTTAATGCTGTAGATTTAGGTTTCATTTTTGTGCTTCTCTGATGGATGAATGATGACAAGGTAGACCTGGAAGCACAATTGTTTGAACTCTGTGCTCTAATGAACAGGTAGTTTTAATGTAATGTATTCAGAGATTTCAGCCCCTCTGTGCAGGTATGGAATATCACATTAGCTGTACATTTACTAGCATCCAGCACAGAAGATATAACATTACACACCACTCAGTTTTTACAGAAATAAGATTAGATATCTACAAATCACCCTCTGGAGTAAATCAGATTACTAGCACTGTCTGGCCAGAAACCCATGAGAGAAGGCAGCTGAAATCCAGCATGTCAATGGTACATAATAATGCAAAGCCAGACAAAATATTAGATTGCATACTTTGCCTGTAGTATGGAGAGAGAACTTAGTAAGATATGCCAACATCCAAATGCATGTGTTTTAATCAGATGAATAATTAAAGGAACTGGGAAATAATGCCTACCTTGCTGATCACCATCTCCAGCTTTTCCCATCCCTTTGTTCCTTATGCCTGTGGAGTGTGAGTGTGGCTTTGTCTGGGAGAAGTTTGGGAATGTGCATTGAGCAAAGGGAAGCAGAGTTCAATAACGTCAGGAATGGTGCAGAATTCCAATGAAATATCAGTCTAAGCTTGTGCTGTAATGGGGAGAGAAGGACTTTACCTGCTTTTGGAGCTAACTGAGAGCAGCTGTTTGCCAGTGAATAAAGACACATATTCCTTCCATATCAGAAATTCATTTACAAATTAAAGCCATGGTGTCTGTGGAATGAGTGTTTCCCTGTTTACAGTATCTCATGTCCACTTTGCCAGTGTTCAGGCTATCACTGGACCATTTAGTAGCTCTCTCAAAGCAGTTCTTAGTCTTGGCTATCCTCTAGGGTGTGCTTAAGCAAATCATCTCCAAGCAGAAACTGTAATGACCCTAATGACGTGAAAATCCAGATTAACTCTTTAGGAAAAATCTGCTTCTAGGAGCTCAGATACTGCTGCTGTACCTGTAAGCTAGGTGCTTGCTGTCCAGGGGTGCTCTAGATGGTTTTCCATTAAAAATATGAATAATTTGTGTATTTCTACTTTAATTCTGTTTGATTTTTTAAGATGATATTTCTGTATACACTATGTATCTACAATTTTTGTAGATAGAATGACTTTGAAGACTACTGGCAAATAAAGTAGGATTGGTTTCTGAGATTGTCAGGAAATATCACAAATCCAGGAAGTTGTGCCATTCTTAGATGAGTAAAAGCCTAATTCAGCCAGATACTGGATTCAAACCTGGAGTCCTCCAGGTTCAAGAAGCACTGTTTTTTTTAGTTTTTAAGTTGTCCTGGCTGTAGCAATCACCAGAAGAAAGAATGGGGAGTTTGCAGGAGCCTGTGTTCAAGTACCAGGAGAATGAGGATGTGTCAGTGTTTGTGCTGATGTGGACCTTCAGTACTGTGCACTGACCTTAGACTTTCAAAGCTCCTTTAATTTCTCCACAGGGAACATTTTACTGATTCCTGCATGCTTTTAATTGCAATCTAATTTATCATTTCTAACACAGGCCTTGAAATAATTTCATCACACTCTGGCAAGGAATGGTTTCTGCTTTAAACGAGATCCATGGTTGGCCAAACTGCTGATTTAACAACTGGTGCCAGGAATCTGAGGGGTTGGAAATGATGGCTGAGGGGCTCTTGTGTATTAAATGTTCCCACCCTGTCACTGAATGTCCCTCAGGAAGTCCCTGTGAAGAGAGAGTGACAACTGTGGCTTCTTTAAAAATAAAACCAAAGCCCAAACCCTCCTGCCTGCATATCCAGTGCTGTGTAAGACAGGGGAAAACATTTCCATAACCTTCTTCTGTTTTGTTGATGAAGTGACACAATTCTCTTCTGGTGGCTGAGATGTGGTGACAAAAGCCGTGTTCTGCTGTGACACAATTTCCTTAGCACAGGCAGTGTGACAGCTGTGCTGTGGAAGAGGGGAGTCCTCGTGCTCCAGGGAATGTTGTTTGGTTCAGCAGCGATTGTGTCGCTCATCAGGATGTGTTCTCTCTCCTTCTGTTGGATTTGAGCAGCAAACCTGAGTCTAGAGCTGCTTAGAAAACAGGAATTCTTTAAATTGAAGCATATTTTACCCAAAGTTTTCCACCAGATGCTTCTTGAATGACCATTCTGATCAGAATTTTCTTTTTATAAGGAAGTCTTGGGAAAAAAAAGTTTCTTCTTATCTGATATTCAGGTGCTTTTTCATCCTTTTGCTCAAATAGGGTAAAGCTTTGCCTGAGACACTGACGTTAAGGATTTATTCTGAGAAGAAGGGGTTGAGGTCACAACATTTTTAGACTTTGAGTAAGTGGCTTCCAAACAAGGAAGCATTGCTCAATCAATAAACTAGTTCTGTATGCAAAGAATAAAATCCTAGCTAGCTTGTCTGTTTCCATCAGGTATGGAAAACACTGAGGAAAAGGTAACCCGATTAAATTGTTTCCCCTTGCACAGGTCTGAGTTGCTCGTGTACATTTACTTTCATCAGGTCCAATGACAAACCAATAATTCATAATAAACATATTTTGAAATGGAAATGGAATATATTTCATAGAAAGGGCTGTGGGAGCCCAGGTCATCAATCACCTCTCCCACAATTCTAATTTGAAGCTGTCTGCCTAACAAGAAGCATTATAGTGCAGTTGCATATTAAGCAGTGCTCAGGCAGGGGAAGAGGAATGTGCATTTCTGAAGTCCACTGGAGCTGTTCAGTTTGATTTCCATTTCTTGGTCATTAGGAGTGGCTTAGAGCAGTCAGCACAAACTCCATGCCTTGCAAATTAAAGAATAACTCCCTAACAGCAATGCTAATAGATGTCCCTCCTTCACATGGGATTTTGGAATGGATTTGGGGGGACATCAGTTTCTTACGTTACGTCACAGCAGAGTTGCTGTGACTTTTTAAATAATTGCTGCATGAGAGATAGATCACAGTTGGACTGTCTGGCTTATGAATTACTGTGTTGTGAAACTAATTCTGTCTAGCATTTGGTCCCAGCATGGGAAGCAAGAGTGACACAAGTGATCCATGCAGGGGCTGTGTCTTTTTTTACGTTTTAAGAATAACTCCACTATTATGAGATCATTAACTTTCAAGTCAAGGTTACGAGAGTCTTTTCACAGCCTCTGCTTTGCAACATGTAAAATAGCTTTTCCTACTTTTGGTGCTGCATTTCTAGGAATATTTAGATTGGTTTTGTTCTTTATTTTATCCCCCTTCCCCCTTTTTTTTTGTTAATAGTCTAGTTCTTTATTTCAGGTAAAATTGTGTTTTCCTCTTGAGGAGGAAGAACATTCATTAAACCTAACTTTTATCTTGAGAGAAATTACCTTCCTATTTCTGTCTTCATAATCAAGAGATTATTTGAAGTACTTATTCTGAAGGGATTAAATTGGTCTCTGAACAATATTATAAAGTCTTCTCCTTAGCCTCCTCCTTGCATATTTTTCTCCAAGTACAACTGGGATCTTTTGAAGCGAGCCCTTCACTTTTCTTTTTTCTCCAAGCATGGGGAGCCTTGTGCTGTCACACTTTAGCACCACAGAAGGGAAGACAGCTGGAGAGACTATGTGCTTTACAATGGAAATGTGGGGTTTTTTTTTGTTTTCTTCCTCTGATAGGGTTTTCTGCAGTCGTCCTTTTCCTGTCCCTTGTCTGATTTCAATAATGAGATTTAATAGGGATGCTAAATCTGTGGTAACGGACATGGGCATTAATCATGTGTTTTCCATCTTCTAATAGTCTCAGATTAGGTCTGGGTAGCTATCTAGCCCTAATTAATTGTCTCATGGCTCTCTACTGTGGGTGCTGTTGGTGCTCTTTGACTTGTGCTCAGTGATAGGGTGTCATTAGACCAGCTTTGATCCCAGCTCTGCTGTGACATTCCTGATCCAGGCCCATCAACCTCACTCCCCCAACTCTAATGTTACTGAAAATAACCCCGTAGACAATATTTAACTCTCCTGAGGTGAATATAAACCGTTCCTCAGGAGAAATGATCGTGATAAACACGCGTGTGCGTCAAACATCGCGTACAATTTTATTTCTGCTTTTTCCCTTTTTGGAGCGTAAACCTGGTGCCAGCACAAGGCCAGGTGCTACCCAGCTGCTTCTGGAGGGTTAAAATCCAAGCCTGGAGCCAGCAGGGACGGTGGCATGGCTGTGCTGCCTGGGCACTGGGAGTGCTGATCCTCGGGGCTGCTGCCCTGCCCCTCCTGGGCTGCCAAGCTCCACTTTGGGCTCCCTCCCTGCCCAAGGGGGGGCTCCCCTGCCTTTGTTACAGGCTCCAGCTGTTGAGCACAGAACTTTCATTTTAATGCAAATAGAACGCTTTTATGTACTTTCATTTTTAGAGATTACGCCTTGAATATTTGCTCGCTTTATTTATGATTCTTTTTTTTTGCATGGAATTTAGAGGAAGATTTTTCCCTCCCAACTCAACCGGCCCATCACTGCAACTCATTTACCCTCGTAATAAAGCTGACCATAAAATCCTATCCATGAAGCAGTCAATGTTTGATACAGCTCACATTTCTTAAAGATAAAATATCACCTTCCACAGTAAGATCTGAAGGGTTTGTATGGAACTTTATAGCTTTATAAATAATGTTTTCTTCCTTTGTTTTCATCACTGTTAACTTCTTTCTTTGCTTTATGTACTCCTGTCATGAATGTAAACATTCAGTTAAACAAAGACAACCAAACTGGAAAATATCAGAAAGACCCATGTCTAGTTCAAAGTGTAATTAAAAAAAATAGAAAAATCTACAAGGGAAAGGGGCATAGCTTTTAACCACATTTAGTACTTAGTACTGTGAGTCCTCTTTCACTTATCAGTTCTTTTTGACATTGATCAAGCCTTAAGACTTGCCCAATGAAAAAAATCCATCTAAGTCCTTGCAATCCTTCCAAAACAGAAGTGTGACACTAAGCCCTACTTCAGCAGTGCCTGGAGGGTCTTTTCACTCAAGCAGTGGGAAGTTTTTTTCTGCTTCTGCAAGAGTATTCTTCATATGCTTTGCCTGGCATTTCATCTCTGACAATGAGATGACAGCATGCATAACAACAATCTGAAAATTCCCTCTTATCCAATTCATGCTGAAGTCAGTGGGAACCCAAATCTAAGGATTTGAACTGTGGTTCACTTAAGTCTTGGTGTTTTTGGATAATTGTACAATTCTGTTTGAAAGACAATAGTAAACCTTTCTGCAGCTGGCAGGAGGCTGTGGGGAGGTGAGGGTCAGACTCTCTCAGGTAACAAGTGATAAGTCAAGGGGAAATGGCCTCAGGTTGCACCAGGGGGAATTCAGATTGGATCAGAGGAAACATTTCTTCATGGAAAGGGCTGTCAGGCCCTAGCACAGGCAGCCCAGGGCAGCCACCATCCCTGAAGGTGTTCAAAGGATGTGTGGATGTGATACTTGGGGATGGTTAACAGCTGGACTTGATGGTCTTAAAAGACCTTTCCAATTCCCACAATTGTTTTTATGGTTCTGTAAGTGCCAGCTGGCAATGGTGGCCAAAAGGAGCTTAGGAAGTTCATTTTCTGATATAAAAACTAGAAGTTAGGCAAGGACTGGTAACTGCTTTTTGCCCTGATTCCTGATTTGAAAATCTGCCTGTAGCAGTGTGTAGAAATCATGGTGCAATTCCTTCCAGGGAAAGGAAATCACAGAAATCACAGTGCCATCTCCTTTGCAGGGAAAGGAAACCACAGAAATCATGGTGCCATCTCCTCTCCAGGGAAAGGAAACCACAGAAATCATGGTGCCATCTCCTTTCCAGGGAGCTCCCAAGATCAGAGCTCCCTTCCACAGAGCCCTTGTGATCTCTGAACGGGCATAGCACTGGAAGCAGAGGTTTTAAAGAGATCTGATGAGGCAAAAATGGAAGCCTGGCAGGTGAATTGTTCCAATAACTGGACCTGGCCTGTTCCTCCCTTGCCTGTGCCCAGGAGCTGAGGGATGCACGGCTCCCGTGGCTGTTCCAGCAGTGACATCTTTGTACAGCTGCTGAGGTGTCAGGCCATGAGCAGTGGTGCAGGGATGGCCACAAATCCAAGGCTGGCCCGTGAGCTGATTGCAGCTGTCCTGACCATAATTCTCCACCACTTGTCTCAGCTGTAGTTAGAAATATTCTGGTGAACATTGCAGTCCTCAGCAGGGCTGTGTTTTATTCCATCAGTGCTTCTCAGAGCTTCATTTTCAGGAAGGTGAGATTCAAATAAATTTTCTCCGTTTCTAGAAGTTCTGCTTAAAAATTATCGGTCGCTCTACGGAATTTTCAGAGCAGCACTTCAAGTTAGAACTAGTGGTGCAGTGTCTACCTGCACTGCAATTTAGCCCTGAGCCAAAATACAATTCAGTGATTTAGTGCATTAGATTCTGGGAAAAGAAATTCAATTTCAGCTTTCTAAAATGAATTTTCCCCTTGTGAATAGTTCTTCCTATGTGGTTAGCAAACATATTTTGTGGGAGTGTTAACTTCCTCTTGTTGATTTTGTATTTTTAAATCTATTTACTAATCTAATATTTGACTGTTTGTGGGTCTGGGGGAAGCAGATGAAACTGTTTTGCCAGAACATGTGGGTCTGTGAAAACTGTTTTAATGAAATTTTCAGGCAAGGGAGAAGATGATTTTTTTTTTTTTTAATTAACTTCAGACATCACCTTTTCTGTATAATTTTTAAGAAGAAATATGCAGTTCTAGGAAAAAAAAAATTGTTCTGAAAAGTGTTTATTTATTTATATTCCCCCCTGTCCTCGTGGGTTCAATGCAAAGACCAGTTCTGAAGCATTAGAATTATCTTTATTCTTCATTTGTGTGAGATTTTTGCATAGTCAGAGTTCCTCTACATTTGATTCTGGCGTCATTTACAGATAGATGACAATGAATATACCTTACATTTGACTAGCTTTTTAAAGCTGTTGCTTCAGTTTTTGAGGGGTTTTTGGCAGAGGTTTTAGCAGAATTTGAGCAATGGTCCATCCACCCATTTGGACTTTGTGGGCACTGCAGAAGGCAGCGGCAGCATTTCAGCCCAATATTTGGTTCCGTGGGAAATCCCAATGACTTTGGGAAGATTTCTGCTTTGGGTCCCACCACTGGATCCATCCTGCCTGTGCTGGTTATTAGCTGGGTGCTGTTTATGCCTCATGCATAAAATGGTGTTTCCAGAGTAGAAATATAAAATGGTATGAAGCTAATGAGCTATGAAGAAACGTAATTCTTAATATCTGCTGCTTGCTTTCTGGAAGACTCCCTCCACTATCAACTAAAAATAAAAGCAGGAAAGGTCATCAGACACAGATGTTCTAGAATTGGATTGCACTGTATTGGTGGGAAGCTATTACCTATATTTTAATGTATGTTTGCATGCTTGTATTTCTTTTTCATTAGCAGTAACCCAGTTGCAGTATTGAATTGAAGGACCTTCTACCAAAAAAATTAGAGTCCTAATGTAGAGCAGTCTCTTAAAGTGGTTGCTCGGGAGCTGCACCTTTTTTAGCAGCAGATAAACCTGATTCCTTGTAAAAACCTTGTAAAAAGCACACCAAGGAGGGATCGCTGCTCGGCTCTGCAGCCACAGCAAAGCTGCACCACAGCAGCGAATCCCTGCCAGACCCCCAGGGCTTTAGGGCATCCTGCTCTGCACAGGGCTGTTTTACCATCCAGAAAATGAAAAAATAACATCCTGAGAGGGTGAGATGTGCTGTAAGGGCAAAGGGGTTTGTCTCATCCGGGGTTTTCCAAGTGCACAAGTTTCCTCGCTGTCTTCCCGTGGTTAGGGAGAGCTTTGTTGTCAAGGTGGAGGTGCAGGGGTTCTTCTGAGAGACTCACACTGCTCTACATTTATTCACCAGGATTTAATACAAATGAGCTCAAAGTCACTTAGCATTGTCACTGAGCTTTGATCACCAGGAAATTTGTTTAATTGGTCGTGGCTGCTCCTGACAGAACATCCAGTTATTGTTATCTGGTGTCTGTTCTGCCTTGTTGGTTGTAGTTCTGGTGGAAAAACCACGTCTGCATTCCCAAATCCATGGAAAATACAAAAGTAACGGCACTTCTGCATCCAGAGAACTGAATTAGGTGTGAGAAGTTGGTTTTGGTCTGGGTTTCAGCATCAGCCACTGTTGAGAAGCCTGAGGAGCTAGAACCTTCCCTGTAATGCTGCTTTTCCTTCACTGAATGAAGACATTACAAAAATTTGAAGTGTTAAGTAGTGCAATGACTTAGATTTGATTAATAAACATTTTTCCTCCTCCTCAAAAAACTCCCAGGAAACAAATAAACAAAAAATCAAATCAAAAGCCCTTTAAAAATCAAAGCATGGCAAGGACAAAAAGAATAGGGAGTGAAATTATTACAATTTATTCATCCAATCCAAAAATCTGAAGTTTCTCTCAAAAATTATGTATGTGTTTATTTGCCTTCTCCAATCTCAAATGTATCCATTGTAGATGTTTTTAAATATCCAGAAAAGAGCAAGAAAAATTGTACTTACAGAATTTTGGGCTGACAGACGTTGACTGATTGCCTCACTGGAGATGCCAGGAGAGGTACAATGGGCTTTAGATACTCAGCTAAATAATTTGACTCTGCCTTGACCCAACCTTTGTTATCTTTGAGGCCTCACTTTTACTGGAATCCAGCCTCTGGGGAAGTCCCAATCACCATCACTCCATTCCTCTTTGTAGTCTGAGCTACAAAGAGCTGGGAGATGATGACTAAAATACTGTGGCTGTTTCCAGCACTTAATGTTAGCTAAGGACAAGTTAGAGCTGGGTTTAGGAGCCTGATTAACAGGCAGATAGCTCAAAAGGCATTTCCAATCCAAACATAATCCAATCAATAGCCATAATTGTGGAAAATGCTGAAGACTTCAGTGGGCGCCTCTCATAAAAATTAGCAGAGAAACAGACTGAAATGCAAAGGAGAAAATTAAATTCTGGTGATTTTGTATGCAGTGAAGGCTCCAAGGCTGCAGATGAACAGGCTCTTTTGGGGAGGCTAATGCTGTGCCAAAAGGACTACACAGAGTGTAAGGAATGAGCAAAAAAGTGCCATATGAGTTTCAGTGCAGATAAATTTAATGTAATGAATCTGGAGGGAAAAAAAATCTTATCTAAACCTGATAAGATGCTGACAGATTTCAGAAAGCAGAACTTAGAGTCACTGCTAACAGTTTGTGGAATCGCTGGCTCAGTGAATACCTGTTCTCAAAAACAAGTCTTTGGCATTATCAGGAAAGTATTGAGCAAGAGATAAAGGCTATTTAAAACCTTGTGCTGGTATCTGGAGTGTTCTAAGGAGGACACAGTAAAGTTAGGTTATAGAAGATCACAGATACAATAATTCAGAGGATGGAGGAAGTCTCTTTGTAGGTAAAGGCTAAAAAGGCTGAAATTCCCCAGTTTGGAGAGCAGAAGGTTGCAGTGGGGAGAATTGAGGATTATGGAATCATAAAGGCAGCAAGTAAAGTAAATAGGAAGTTTACCCAACAAATCCAAGTAATCGAGCTAGAGGCACTAATTAAAACTGGCAGGACATCAGTTTAAATCACAGATTGGTTTGGGTGGGAAGGGACCTTTAAGGTCACCTTGGGCCACCTTGGGCCACCAGGCAGGGATGGTCAGAGCTCCATCCAGCCTTGGACACCTCCAGGGATGGGGCAGCCTCAGCTTCTCTGGGGACATTCTGTAAAGAACTTCTGCATGGAAAACTTCAGAAATCTGCTAGCACAGGAGACAGAAGGATGGGTTCAGCTGGTTCAGAAGGGGATTGAAGGGAGCCCTGGACAGGTAATCCATGAACAGATCCCACAGGGACGTGGGCAAACCTCATTCAGGGGTTGTGGTGCTCGAGGTGTGCAGTGCACCGGGCTGGGCTGGGCTGGGCTGGGCTGGGCTGGGCTCCTCCTGCTCCCCTCTCACTCAGGAGAGCTTTGGGTGCTTCCTGCAGCCCAGGTCAGAGGTTCTGGGCAGATTTCAGAGCCCCTGGGTGTCTGTTTGTGTCACAAGCTTGTTCTGCCAGCTCCACAAAGGCTGGAGAATGAATGCCATGTGTTCAGCCATGGATGCTGGAACTGCTTACTGTAACAAATGTACCAGGAAGAACAGAAATACCAATTTAATTTGACTTAATGTAGTTATAGGAGGCTGTTGGTTTTATCTTCAATATTAAATTCTGGTTTTCTGTGGAGTGGTCTAGGACCAGGATCAGATAACAGAAATGTCAAAGGCACTAAATTAAGCAGTGATTCCTATGATTATTATTTATGGACTTGCAGGATTTTCATCATCTTAGCCACTTGTTTCCACATTTTTACTCTCAAAGATTGTTTTATGGTTTTCAAACCTGATGTGTTATATCTTTATTTTCTTTTATACCCGTGTGTCTGAATGTAGCAATCAAACACCATTTTACTAAATGATGTCAGCTCATTTATATCTGGTGGGTTGCAGGAAAGGGAGACTTAGATTTAAAGTATTTAAAAGTGTTCAAAGAGATAGAAGGGAAGATGCTCTGTTTAGTGCAGCTATTCCAGCTGGTTCCAGATATTCTTTCTTATCAGTTATTGCTGTTTTTCTCTTCTGACCTTTTTTTTCCCTCCAGTTTTTCATTTCTAGCTGTAGTTATTTATGTTGGCTTATCCTGAGGCCCATGTTCTTGCTTTCCTTTTTGATCAAGTGTGTTGCTGTTAAGTTCAAGCACTTGCACAGGTACCCACTGCAGAGATGGATGCTCCTGGCACCAGGAGCAGGGGTGAGGTACAGAAGAGACAAACTTTGATGTTACATTAAAAATTCTAGTAATCTCTTTGGATACCTCATATATCCATCATCCCAGCAATTTAAAGAACACCAAAGAGTCAGTAATGCAAAGAAATGGAATTTCTCAAGGTTGTCTGGGGAGGATCTCATTGGATACTCCTCCACACCCTAAGAAGCCTCTTGGTGCCATGGAAATGGATGGCAGTGGCTGTGTCCTCTGGCTTTTTGAGGTTCTGAAGTCAATGTGAAATTCCACATGTGTATGTTTATGCATCCTGGCAGTTTAATAGAGTGGTTTGATCAGCAGTACTTGGTGATGTTTGGGTGGAAGATTTATTCACAAATTGCAGTTGAAAGTTTTTATCTCTCAATATATTTTCTTCCAAGTCCTTGTAGTGTGTATGTACATTAAATTCTTACCACACCTTTATCATCTGTGGAGCTCCACTGCAGTGGTTTAATTAAAATCCTGCTTTGTTCAGTAGTCAAAGCTTCACAGTAAAGTGGCCATCAATACTATTTTTAAGTAGCCATTTGAAATTATTATTTATTAGCAGTACTAAATCATCCACCTGCTAATAGTTTGCATTCTGAGGGATTACAGTGGCTCCTTCTTGGGGATGAGAGTTGTTTTCTGTGATCAATGTGATTGCAGCTAATGGTTTGTGATTTAAGTGATTACCGGGCACCAAGAACAGTTTTGTAATTTGTTCTCCCCGGTGAATAATCTCTGGTTTCCTGGATACATTTTTTTCCTGTTTATCAGTTGGTTAACTTTGGGTAAATGAAAGAGAGGAGTGCATAAAGCTACATCAAAGCACAGCTCAGGCTCGCTTTCCTCTCTGCACAGGGAAGTATATTTTCCTTTTGCAGCTCTGCTCTGTAGTGCAGGGCTCCTTTGAAATATTGCATTTGACACAAATGGTGGGAAACTTGTGAATTTATTAAAGAAAACCAGTACAGGGAAGAGCTGGAATAGTGAGACTCGTGAGCTATTTATGGCAGAGTTCCTAATTTGGCCCAGTGTGATTGTTGTGTTCACAGACACAGGATGGGAAGAGGCATTGTTACCTTCCCCCAGCTGTAGTTATTATCCACTAACTGCACTTGGAAAGGAGTGGACTGTACAAAATGCGTGGCACAAAGGAGGGAAGCAAAGTGTTGGAATAGTTCTGCCTCGGACTGCCAGAGCTGTGAGGAGCTATTCAGGTGATCTGAGACCAGCCCTGACAAAAGCTCTACAGCACACTCTGCTCTGCATTCTGCCCATTTTTAAAAACCTCCCCTACTTTATAAAAGAAATACTACTTGTTTCCATGGAGTGGTTTTTCCTGGCTTTTCTTCTGCTAAGTACACACCTGGCAGCTCTGTTTCGTGGCTAAAAGAATGTTCTTGAGTGCTTTTAAAAACTTCCTGAAAAGCAGATTTTTAACAAAATCCTCTGTGTTTTATAGTTTCAGGTGTGAGAAGTTGGATTAATTTCTTGTTGAAATTAAGTTCTTGTTTGTAGTTTTTAGATGTAAATAATTTACTGATTAAATATGATTTTTGTCGTGATAAACAGCTCTGGCATAAGAAAGAGCAGATCAGAGCTAGCTGGGTCTCCCTTCACATGCAAGAAAACCATCAGATAACGTTTATAAATTATGAAATTTTGTTTAATCTGAAACTGAGAAAGTGAGTTCCACATACACAGATGTGCCTGTTGGCATTTTTCTGATCATAACACTGGTCATGTCGGCTGTATTGTGTTAAAGGAGGATTAAAAAACCTTTGGGACACCTCAAGGTGACCTTATAGCAAATTAAAACTTGGATGAAATTTATCCCAGCATATGGAAAAGCAGCCCAATTTTTAATGCCTCTGGAATACACAGTTTCAAACTGAGACCGTAAGTCACTACACAAGTCTTGACAGAATTTTCAGTTCCAAAGGGGATGAGAGAAAATCTTATAGGTGCAACAAAATTCTCTGTTTACAATTCAAGTTTCCTATAGGAACAGTTTACATATTTTGAACCTGCAGTTCTGGGTAAAAGTGGAGAAAACAAACCAAAAAAAACCCAACCTTCACCTCTTTTTCACACTAGAAATTAGATTTTGAAATTCTGCTTTTACCAACATTCGTATGTTCCCTTTCTATTTCTCTCACAAGCACAGTTTTGTTCTTCTAAATGTCTTTAAGAAAGGAGATTTAGGTAAATTTTGTCCTTGTCACATGTAATGTAGCCAGACTCATCCATTCCTGGATGCCATTAGTCCTGATAGATTGTCATGTTTAGAGATGTTTTTAGGAGCTGGCACCTGAGCAGAGGCAGTTCTTGCTTACCCTTGTAATCAGGATTGTGTAATCAGGCACACATCATGCAGGGAAGAGAATGATTATAGCATCACCTCAAATGTGATGCCAGAGAAAGTTAATTTCCTGGGCTGGCAAACTTTCTGTAGGGGGGAAGTTCCTTTCTGTAACTTACCTTGTTAGTGTAAGGCTGAATTCAGAGATGCTGCAGGAAAAGCTTCATTTGAAGTTAGTGAAATTGCAGGTTGGTGGATTTATTTCTGCTTCCCCAGCAGCCTGGTTCTCCAGCCTGTCCAGATCCATCTGAATAAGCCACTTGTGCCACCCACCAGCACCAGCCTGATGTGTTGCACTGGGTGACTTTGATGTGTACACAGGTTTTTGTGTGGCACCTGCTAATTTTCTCCAGGCAAATGTTTTTTTTTTCTACAGCCAGCTCACAATGAAATTAGAAAATGACTCGATTGTACTCTTGTACATGGTTTTGCTTCCGTGGTTTAAATTCACATTTTGGGTCATTCCCAAATTGGTTCATCTCTAAACAAGCCCTAGGGAAGGGCTTGCCATGGCAGGGGTGTTGGAATAAAATGTTCTTTAATGTCCCTTCTGTGGATTCCAAGATTCTATGAAATGGGATTGGTATCTGTACAACTCATTTGCTAAAGCAGCATTTTAAGACCCTCAGTCATTCTTAATCTTTCAGAATGAAACCAGCACAATTTTTTTTTTTTAATTTTTTTTTCTGTGTGTTTTTCATTATTGGATGGCTTTAATTTTAAAAGCTTTTACATTCAGAAAATGGTCAGAACATAGGATATGTCCTGAGGACTGATGTCCATATGAGTGACATTTTTAGGGGTACCTGACAATGACCTGACTGCAGTTTGTGGCTCACAGACTAAGGAAACTGGAGATCTATTTTGCCTTGCTTAGAAGTGTTAAGAATCTTGCCATTAGACAAATTTTGCACATTAGACAAATAATTTGCAGTGCTCTGACTGAATCACAGAAGAACAGTGACCTTGCACATGTTCATGCTGCTCTGCTGTTGAATTTTATCTTCACATGAGCAGATTTTTCTTGTTGAAGTGTTAAAATACATCCTCAGAAAAGGAGCTGTGTAAATGTTCCCAGGATGAGGATAATTTCAGTTTCAGATGTGCTCATGTTTTCTTCATAAGTGAGTAAATTTAATTGGAAGAAGGGACAAACCTAATAGTTTAAGTAGAAGCACTCATAATATTATTACTTTTTAAAAGGCACTGCTGTAATGAAGTGCCTTTAAATTACTGAGTGGATAGATTGGGAAGCTTGCTCATTTTCATGGCCAAAGAGCAATATGCTTAACTTCATCTGATGGCCAGCATGCCCTGCAGTATTGGCTGAAACACCTGAAGGAAAACCTTTTCTATTTCATGTGACAAGGTCTCAAACGTAGCCAGCCCATGCTGTCTGAGAATTCTGTGCCCAAAGGTTTTGAATCCCAAAGGTGTCTGAGTTTAACCATTAACTGAAGGAAAAGAGGACATGGACCCATTTGGGTTTTTGGACTGTTCTTCCTTTCTCCTATAATCTATTTTCTGTGGGATTTCTTATAAACATGAGAAATAAGTTGAATGATAAATCCTTTTGTGAGTCAATAGAGGATGAGTTTTTCCATCTCTATGATCAGTGCCTTTCTTTCATTTACAGTCTCTCACTTAGGTTTTTCAGTGATAATCTGCACCACTGATATGTTCATCTCCAGTGAGTAAAAAAAAAAAAGACAAACATAATTTACTATTGATGAATGCTGAACTCATCAGTTTTCCATTATTTACACAGGTTTCTGTTTCCCAGTGTGTTTTTCAGTGGTTATCACCACAAAGGATCTACCTAACTTTCAATCTGTATTTTCAAACAGACCTTTTTCATAAGGTTCACTCTGCACACTTCAATTCCTTTGGTAATTTTTCCATTAGAAATGAAAACCAGTGTAAATTAAAACCAGTGTAAATTAAAATGAGGCCTTTTGAAGAGGATTTTCTCTCCAGTGAGTAGCTTGAGGATGAAATTGAGCATTCACCAAGGGTTGGTTATCTGGATTGCAGTGCCCCTGCTTGACTCAGGTGAGGAATATGAATCAGGGTCTGAATGTGCCATCTAGAATGAAAATATCCTTAATGCCCCATCTCTTTGCTGATTGCTGTTACAGGGCTCAGCCTGTGTGAGCCATGTGGAGACAGGCACAGTGATGCCATAATCCATGAGGTTTTGAATATTTTTGGGTGCTGGGAAGAAGAAGAGGTTGAAAAACAGCCTCTGTCAGACCAAAAAAGTAGCTTATTTGGTAAAACAGGCTGCAAGTTTGGGTGCAGTCTTTTTTTGGCTGATTTTACTGATTTATGTAGTCTAAAGCTGCCTGCAGTGCACATGAGTTTAACTCTGGCTGGTGAAGACCAAAAGAATTTTGCACGGGCAGCACTGGAGATGCTGCATACAAATCCACACCCAAGGTGTTATTTGCCATCTTTCTGTATTGGTGCAGTGGAATATTCTGGATGTTCTGTTCTGTAGAGGAGCAGTGCTGATTAACTAAGGATATTGTTTATTATTGGTATTTTGTGTAAATATTCTGCAGCCACCAACAGTAAAATAAATCTTTAAAATATTTCCCCTGTTATAACCTGTCTTGTCGTGCAGCTGTGCACATCTCTGCCCCCCGAGACCTTCACAGGTACAGGAAATATTCAGTGTACCCATATAGAAGTGATAGGGAGAGAAGAACATTAAACAGAACTTCAGAGGCAGGTCCCAGTGTTAATTCTCATGAAAACCTTCCTGTTCTGGATGTTTTCTCCCTTGAGCTGTCATCCCTGGAGAAACCAGACTAAAATTGTGTGCTGCAAGATGGAGCAACATCCTTCCTGTCAGAGCTGGTTATTTAGTGCAGGGCTGGCTGCTTTCACTACCACATCACCAATTTTCTGGCAGAAAGCTATTGAAAGAAATGAGGATTTTCCTGAAGTGCAAGGTTAATACAAACTGACCCACCTGCAGGTTCTGCTGTGCCTGTTGTTAGAGATGTTTGTCCCAGAGGTGAGATACTGCAGGTAAGACCACACGTGGGCAGAGCTTTTGCCACTATACAGAACATTTCCAGCACATAAAAAATGTCATTTGGCCAACAAAGAGTTGCAATATCCCCATGTATTAACAAATAGATTGCACTGCACAAGGTTGTCTGAATTTTGCTGCTTCCCCCTCTTTTCTGTTTCATTTCTTTGTTTACTTACAAGACCATGTAGTGACAGGATGAGGGAAAAAGCTTCTGATTGAGAGAGAGGGGGTTTAGATGAGATATTAGAAAAAATTCTTCCCTGTGAGGGTGGGCAGGCCCTGGCACAGGTGCCCAGAGCAGCTGGGGCTGCCCCTGGATCCCTGGCAATGTCCCAGGCCAGGCTGGACATTGGGATTGGATCCACCTGGGACAGTGGAATTGTCCCTGCCATGGCAGGGCTGGCACTGGATGGGCTTTAGGGTCCCTCCCAGCCCAAACCATTCCAGGATTCTGTGATTTCCACCACTCTTCTGACCTCAAATCTTTGATTTTGTAAAAGAAGACAAACCACAACAAACTGAACTGACTGTCAGCTTTGGGCATCAGTTGAAATTTTCTGGACCCACTTTAGCATCTTTCATTTACAGGCAAAGCAAAACTTCCACATTTTCCACTTGCTTCCCTGCTGAAACTTTTTTGCATCTGGTAGGGTGACTTTCACACCACTCAGGTGTCAGTCTCCTTGTACTCTTAGGAAAATGAAATGTTTGAAGATCATTGGCTTGTGTGGGCAAAATTAAATTGTTTCATTATTTTCCCAAAAGAATAATATGTTAAACTCAGAGCAGCATGGCTTGACTATAGCCTGTGGGTGCTGACCTACATTTTTTACTCTACAGAGCATGAAATATCTTTCTATGTATGATACAAAGTCAGTGCATGGCTAGAAATTATATTAAATTGTATGGCTCTGGTATTCTGGATTAAAAAATGACTTAGAGTTGCATTCAGCTAATCATTATAGTAAGTAAAGACTTGATATAATGTAAAATGAACTCAGTGTTTCCATTTCGTTTCCGATCTCATTGCTTTTCTTTTCCTTGATAGTTTTTTTTTTAATTAACAGACTTGATATCTCAGTGTTCAAATTATCTTAATAAATAAAATATGGCAAATTCAAATTCTCTGCACTTTCTGTGATCCAGTGATGATAATGATGGGTGTTTCAAACCCATCTTGGACAAAAATAAACAATGTCCTGAGCTTTGATGGCTTGGAAAGGCAAAACTCTTGTGCCTGTTTCATCCACTACTGTAAATAAACAGTTCTGACTGTTTATTATTTGGACTTACTTCCATTATTATATTATTATTATTATATTATTTTATTCGGACTTATTTCCATAAGTCAGTTGAATAAAAGCAATTTGGGTTGTATGCTAAGTGAAGATTTCATTTTTTTGAAGATTTGGTTTGGTTTTTTTTCACCTGTAGCTGTGTTCAGTCTCTTACAAGTGAGATTTTGTCCTCTGGGTCGGGGGGCACGGTCAGGTCATGAAGTCTGAAATGTAAACCCAGTGATATTTCCTTGAGCTGCACTTCAGGCTCTTGAACTCTGCCATAGCCCTTGAAGCACTTTCTGTTCTGTGAAAAGTTTTCCACAGGAGTTGAGAGGTTGCTTTGTCTCGCCCTTATCTGCATACCTGAATGGAGAGAAAAATAAACTTCAAGGCATAAATTCAGGAAACATGAGAACCCCTGGGAGGTGTTCTGTGGTTCCTTCCCTGGAATGCTTGCCTTTTTTGATCCCTTATCTTTAAATGGAGCCATCTGAAGGTGTGGGTGTAAATCCTCGTGAGTGCAGTCCTTGGTCTGTGACAAAAGTGTCACAGTTATAAATGTGGCTGTTGTGCAAGGAGTGACTTAGAGCACAGCCCTGGCACTAAATTTCCTGAATACTGCAAACTGGGTAATGTCTGATGATACATTATTAACGGGGCTGGTAATGATAGTTCAAATACAGGGGAGGAAAAAAAAGACAAGCCAAAGAACTCAAAGCCTGATTAAAATAAAAAATATTTTTAATATGATCTTGGAGAATGTTTTTATAAATTCACTGAGGAGATGAGAACTGCACTAGTTACTGTGGACCAACTAATTCTGGATTTGTTAAATTATAAAGCTGGGACAAAATTCCCTAGGGAATCCTGAAATAAAGCAAATAGGGTGAGGTGAAGGAAATATCCCAGAGTTTTTGTTATTTTTCACCTCTCATGTCCCAGACAATGTCACAGCAGTCATTGAGCTGCTCAGAACTGGGCCAGAAGCAGAGATTGGTTAGAATTGTGTAAGAATTTCTTAGGCCCAATCCCACCTGAGAGAGTTGCTGACATATTTCCCATGTATTGTTGTGTGTTGTTGAGATTTCCCATGTACTGTGGATATTTCCCATGTATTGCTGTGTGTTGTTGAGATTTCCCATGTACTGTGGATATTTCCCATGTATTGCTGTGTGTTGTTGAGATTTCCCATGTACTGTGGATATTTCCCATGCATTGCTGTGTGTTGTTGAGATTTCCCATGTACTGTGGATATTTCCCATGTATTGCTGTGTGTTGTTGCCTTCCCTCTCTCAGCTGTGAGGAGGATGAAGAGGAGAGCAGAGCTGTCTTCCACTGAGCATTTATTTTTCACTGTTTCTCCTGGCAGGCAGAACATAAAAGCAAATGTTTTCTTTGTGAAGGGGTGTGCGAGTTCCACTTCTGAGCCTTAACATCTTCTTTAAAGTCGTGTGGGGGATCTGGGGATTTGCTAAAGCCCTGAAGGAAACTCCTGAATGGAGTGGGATGTCTTTATATCACATTGTGGAACTGGGAGGATATGGACTGTCTTTCAGAATTCTGCCTGAAGTGACAAACTGGAGCCATCTCAGCATCTCCTCATCAATAGCTCGTCCCCCTCTCCCCAGTGTAAACATCTTCTGTGCATTAATTAAGTACATAAGGTCAGCTGATCTTAAAATCATATTATTATGATGTGTGAGAAAACAACAGCACTCAATTTTGATTGATTTCCTCGATGTATTCAGGCAGATCTTTACCTTCTCTGGGTTGGCTTTCCTCCACCGAGTCCATCACAGCTGCTTTGATTTGCATGGTGCTGTTATCTCAGCAGATTTATCTTTTTTCTCATGACTCATGCAGGTTTGTTTGTTTTTAATGGAAGGGTTTATTGTGCTGGCAGAAGTAGCTTTACAAGAGAGTGAAATGTGCAGTAAATGTGGTTGGTACAGGCAGCTGCATTCCACGAGTCCACAATCATGAGTGGAATCCTGATTGAAGTCCGTGGCATTTATGTTTCTAATAATTTGGGACCTGTAAAACATATTATTTAAAGAACAAAAATACCTTTGTTTAAAAGAAAAAAAACCTGTTTTTTGGTCACTAATAGGAAGTGTAGAGTCCTGTGACAGGTATGAAGAGCATGGTGCCCTTGTTGGCAGTGTTAAATTTCAGAGTTAAATTGCTAAGGATGGTGTTTCCTCTCCATGCCAGAATTCAGTTGCATCTGCCCTACTTTGAGCTAAAGAAGGGACAGTAAAAAAACATCAGGCCATTCACCTCTAACTCTAAAATCTGAGCATTTAGAAGCTGTGTAAGATATATACATATCCTATAGGTTTGTGCTGTAGACATGAATGAAGTTGAAGAACCTTGGAGCTCTTACAGATGTTGCTTGCAGAGATTTCCAATGCAAGGTGCAGTCAATATTCATACTTAGATTTCCTCCAAACTTAGCTCTTTTAGCAATCAAAATAAGAAAAAAAACCCAAGAAATCAAAAATATCACTGAAAGAAAGTTTTGAGCAGCCAGTGTAGCTGTGTTGAAGTGGATGTGAATTTGCTTCGTTTTTCAGACTCTTCCTCTGAAAATTATTACTTCCAATAGTCCAATCAGGCTTTGTGGAATGGCCATAACATTGATCCCTGCTATCGTTTCCTCTCCCAGATACGGATTTCTGACGCAGAAATAAAAGCGAAGTGAATAATAAATAAATAAATAATGTTCCCCCCAAATACATTGCAAGTGCAATTTTGTGAAATTATTTCACCATATTGAAATACCAGAGAGTTTCTGCTTTGCCCAGAGCTAATTCTGAACAGCAATTTGCTGGAGAAGCTAAAGGGCGCTATGAAATTTTACAAGAATGATGAGTTCTTACAAAAATCAGGAAGATAGATAACATTATCTCATTTGTAAATGTGGCTTTTATTTTAAAGCCACCAACCAGATAACCAGAGTCTGTTTTGTCTGATAAACCTTTCTCTAGGATATGGAGTAATAAAAGAAATGCCAGAGACAGACTGAGACAAGGCGTGACAGAGCACATTGTAATTCATGTGATGGCTGAGGATATAAATCTGCAAAATGCACAACTTTGGGCCTTCAGAGGGAGTTGAAGGTGCTCACAAAGGCATTCAGCACTTCAGCAGAGAAGGCTCCTACACCTAGTTTAAAATTATGAATTATTTTTCAAGCAAAGATATACTTTTGCAAATTGCATCTGCAGAAAAGATCTGAAAGTAGCCAGGGATGTTTTGTTGACAGAATGGTTTGAGTCATTTGACAGAATATTTTTTCTTTTATCAACAGAATCAAATTAGGGTTTCAACCAAATTAATTTTGTTTTGTATGTAAGTCCTGCCTGACAGGATATATTCAAAGAAAGAGAAAAACACTCTGGATATAAAAAACGTGTCAATTAGAAGACAGGAGCATGAAGTCTCCATAACAAATTGTTCACTAAAGGGTAAGAAGTGAGTTTCCACTGTAGAAAGCTTTGTTAAAGATATGTTTTGTTTTGAAATTTTTTAAATTAAGAAATCTTGACAGCTTTGTCAACAACAACAACAAAAAGTCTTTGCTGTTACTTGTTTCAAGTACTTTTCCCCAATACTTATTAGACACAGGGCAAAATTGAAAAGATATTTAGATCGTTGCTTCTCAATTGTAAGCAAACCCATTTCTCTGGGTTTCTTTTCACACTGAGATAAAACACTTAGGAAAAAATGCAGCAGCCCTGTAGGCAGTACGTGTTTTGTAGGCAAAAAACCAACAGCATATTGGTTCAAATACTTCAGGAAAAAACTGGAATTCCCAGTCAGGTGATACTGGGGGGTCACAAAGGCGTGTTGGCCTTGCAGATGGGAGCATTCCTTTGTCAGAGAGCAGAGAGGACATGGAACAGCCTCTGTGGATAGATGGACCCTGGGGCTGGGATAAACTGGAACAGCCTCTGTGGAGAGATGGACTCTGGTGCTGGGATAAACTGCACTTGTGCTGTGCTTAGTGAAATCTGGGAGTTACAGCAGCATGGCCAGAACTGGCATTGGATCCTCTGCACTCTGTTAAAGCAGATTTCTAAGGAAGATTAGAGAAGTACTGCTATCAATATTTGATTGTAATTACTGCTTCATTATGTGATAGCGTCACCGTCCTCCAGACACTGCCTGGCCCCTGCTCCCTTCTGGATAATGTCTGTTGCCTGTCCCTACAGAATCTTTGGGATGTAATCAGCTCCTCTGCCAATATTTCTTGGAGTTTGGAGCAGGGATTGTGGTAGAACCAACGTTTCTGAAACATTCTGGTTGACATACACTACTGGTTCCTTTATTTTGGCTGTGTCATGTGTATTGTGGGAAACTAACATTCATTTTCTTAATGAATTATATTCCATATTGCATTTTCCCTCTGTGGAAATAAATCAGCATTTGCAGCATTCTAGCATTTAAATTTTTTTTTCTTTTTCCTCTAGTATTTTACAATCTCTGCTGTTTGTTTCTGAGTTCTTAAATTCCTAATGCTGTGAGGGATGGGTGCTGTCCATCACAGGCTCACACAAGTGAATTTTTGTGAGCAAATATTTTCGTTCCAGCACTCCTGGGATTGAGCATGTAGATCACATCAGTGAAATTAATTGGAGTTTTGCTTGTTCATGATATCTAAATAAGTTTGTGTTTTCTTAACAAGTCATTCTCGTGCAGGACACTGAGGTGAGCAGTCACTGTGGTACTGCTTAACAACAACAAAGTAAAAGAGCAAATTATTCACCTTATGTCTTCAGCTATGTCATGCCAGTTTCTGAGGTAAATTCAGATTTTTGGATCCACTCGTGTGTTGGGGCAAAACAGCAGAAACAAATGAGCAGGACCTCAGGTGACCACAGCAGCAGGGGGGAGTTGGGAAGTGTTGCCCTGAAGTTGTGATAAAAATGTTTGAGCTGCAGATCCATGCAGTCAGCCCAGATGTAATATAAACTGCTCTCAGTTAATTACACCTCTGATTTCAAACTTAATGTCATTGATGCTATTATTTATTTTAAATTCAGTATCTAGGCTCTGGTTTAGGATACCTACACAGGTGTCTGAGTGGAACAAGGGATTGTTTCACTGTATATCCAGGTGTTTCATCTTTGTGCCACTAATTGCCACATTTATTTGGTGTTACAAGTGTTTTTGCTTTTTTTCTTTCCTATTACACGGGGGTGATGAATATTTTGACCCTGGTAATGATAATGAACTATTAGATAAATGCATCAACAAGCAAATTTCCCTCATTACTTTCTCATACATTGATACATGAGAAGCAATGCAGGAAGATGCTGTAAGAGTCATTGAGTTAATTAATAGCTAAACCAGATTCAGAGTTTTGGAAGTCAAATAATTTGTTTCTTAGGTTCTGGTATTACCTTGCTGCTTTGGAGCCTTTGCTTGAAGAAGGGTATGAGAAGTTTGTGTAATGACATAACCACCATTGTACTATAATTGTTCTGAGCTAGGTGACAGCAGGGAAAGACACCTGGAATAACTTCCACTGGGGAAAAATAATCGTGTTTCCCAGAGCTGCAAAAAGAAATCAGTCATAAGTACAGTATGCAGTCTCTTCTGTGCAAATAATCTGTGGTTGATGGTGCAGTGAGGCTGATGGGGCAGTGCTCAACACAGAGTTGTGTGCTGGAGCTTCTCTGTGCCAGGCAAACTCTGCTGTAATTGTCATAAAATCTGGTTCTGGCACCTTTCTGCCCTCAAACAGGCAAAGTAGTTCCTGTTGTTAGCAACATTTCTATTTACTTTTAAAATTAACAATTAATTCTCAAGCAGAAGGTGTTTGTTAAGACTTTGAGCTCTGACAAGTTTGTAATGTTGGCTTCTTATATTTTTATTTAGAATTTGACTCTGACAACAAGTAGTAGGTGTATTGTATGAGCCACAGTAATTTGGACCAGATTATAAAAAACTAGCGTGCTTGGATCATGAACAGATTTGTGAGGAGATGTGTTACAAGTTTTCTTCTTTACCACTCACACTGTCAGCCTTTTCCCCCCCATCTGCCACATCAGGGGAAGTGCAGGTGAGATTGCCCAAGATTTTAATTGTTGATACCCGCCTTCCAACTGAAATACCACTTTCTTCAGAATTATTAGTTGTATGGGCTTCCTGGCATATTCCACTTACTGTAATTGCTTGTGTAGTATTTAACTTTACTTGTAGTAAAGTATAAAACTTAATCCCTTGATAGTGAATTAAATCCCTTTATTCTCCTGACATTAGGCCATACTTGAGATTGGTGAAGCATCAAGATAATCTTTGCAGTGTTTCTGGCCTCTCATTTGTATGGTCTGCTGAACTATTGACCATATTCATTTTAACATGTTATATGCATTAGAAAATCAATGTGGCAGAGCAGATGGAAGCTTTTAAACTGATATGACCTCTGTGACCAAAATGTTTTGTTTTGAGATCTTCTGCACTGAACTAAAAATGTCTGAGTAGTGGACAACCTCAGCGTATGCAAATACTCAGTTTTATGTAGTTTTTGATATTTTTAATATTTATTTTAATTTTTCTTAGCAAGAAGTTATGATTCTGTTATCTATTAGAACATCTTTATTTGTTTTGTTTGATTAAAGTCTTGGGAGGAGAATGTTTTTTTGCATTACTCACAGAAATAACTTGGTTTTCCACCAGGTTACATCCTAGTTTGGCACTGAATAAACCATGCTGACATTGTGGGGTTTGAACTACATCTGTGGGTTGGACTGCAGAATTTGTCAGCATTGATTTTTGTGATGCACACCCTGAGTGAAACAGAGCCGAGCCGAGCAGATCAGAGGAGACCCAGCGCGGAGCACACGGAGCTGAGAGAGGGGAGGCAGAGAAAAATCTGCAGGGAAGGGATGGGAGGAGATGCCAACACCAACAGGGGGAGAAGGGAGGGCTCAGAGGTGATAATTAACCCTGCCAAGGAGCAGAGCCCTGCTCAGGGGTTATTCTGCACCCTTTGCAGGGATCACAGCAGTTTGCATGTTCTTTGTGGGGCTCTCGGTGTTGAACTCCTGCCCCAGAGTGTTCAGACAAGGTTAAAAACCCAAATAATGCAGCTGGCAGTGATGCCTTGTGCAGGCTGAGCTAGAGCAGAGACTGGGCAGAGTTACAGAATAAAGCAGGGATTTATTAAAAGCATTTCCTCCATGGATCCACCTTGGGCAGCACAAGAGCCCAGCCAGGGCTGCACCCAAGATGAACCAAAATGGGCACAAAATGGACACCGGGCACGGCTCTGGCACTTTGATCAGTTCTGCTCCATTTGCACCTTGGAGTTCATTGTCCAATTCCAGCTTTAGCCCATCCAGTCCCATCCTTCTTGTTTTTCTCTCCTCAGCCCACGTTGTTTGTGCTCCTGGGCCTGAGGTTTGGATCATTTGTCCTTGGTGCCCCCACCTAGTTACACAAGGATGCTGTGAATTTGCCACTGGGGCCATAGATATTATATTTTCTATGGTCTGAGTAGAGCATCCTAGCACAAAGTCAGAAATTACCTTGATTTATTGTGGAAGTTCTTCTCTTTCCATTTTGGGAGGCTGTTTAAATACAGCTTGGTAGCTTCCCAGCAGTAATTATTTTAAATCCTAATGAAAATTCTGTATTTTCTGTTTGTAAAATGTGAAAGAAAACAATAATCAAAAATACTCAACTGAGCAGGGGCCCAACTTAAATAGAGATCTGTTCCCTATTCACAAGGGACTGTAGATGTTAATCTCACAAATTGTATAACTGCAGGTGACATTACTGATTTCAGTAATAAATTATACATAGTTTTGTATGCTGATTTGTGAAATTGGTGCAAATTTGAACTCTCCTGTAATTTTTGAAATGGCAGCATGCTCAGGGCCTATGGACAGTAGTAGGCCACTGCCCCTTTTTAAACAGATTGAGAAATGTTACTTAATAAAATAAATTAGGTCAATTGCTGCTCTGCTTAGTAACATAATAAAAATAAACACGAGAAGACATTTTGAAATTGAACTAGTTAACAATATCATCCTATTAGAATTTGCGTTACAACCAAATTAAATTAGTTTAATGGGGAAATGTAATAATATTTTGTGTATTTTTTCCTGTTAACTTTGTATATTTTACTGAATACCTTAATTAGGTACCTTTATTTATACAGACATTTCAGAAATGAAATTTGCTTCTATGTTCTCCTTCACACACCAGCATCTATTAAAATAAAAGTAGTCCTGTAATGACTAAAGGGCAATTATTTTGAGAACTTCCTGTGCCTGCTGAAGGAGCTTGGGTGTGCTGGTTCATCTGTCTGTAGGCAGGGATGCCACAGCTTCTGTGGGCATCGAGCTCTTCTGCTTATTTGGTGTTAATTAATGTGATTGAAAGTTCGTTAAGCATATTGCCAGTGGTCTGTTCCACTGTATATATGTGTGTGTGTGAATACTGTTAAAATAAGATTTAAAACCTTTGGTAGCTGGCTGTTTAATGGGTGGTGATGGTATATTGGATGTGGAATATGAGAGTCTGAAATGATTACAATCTGTGAAGGGAGAATCGATTGACTGACTGAAAAATCCTAACACATTCTGTCAGAAAAAAAAAACCAAAAAAAAGCAACCATATGCCACAGATGTAGGGATTTCTGTCGTGGGGCTCTTGGACTTGCAGGCTTCTGCTTTGGCAGCGGGAAATGTGAGTTGGTTTCTTTAAATATCCCCGAAAGCTCTGAGAGCTCCCAGAGCCAGCAGTGAGGGGCGTGTGGATAATAAATGTCCTTAACCCTGGGGTTTTGGGAGAGCACTGAGGGGCACTGGAATGTTCCAGAAGGAGGCAAACGGGCTGGGGCAGCTCATCCATCTTACTGAGACAAGGGGTTATGGCTAGAAATGAGTCTCAGTCCAACAAGGACGCTCTCACGTAATTAGGGCAGTGAAATGAGTTTTTCTCTCCCATTAAGAGAGTTCCTGACAATGAGTTGAAGAACAGAACACTTTTTGGAGGGGATGGGGATGTTAAGGGGGTTTGGACTTCAAAAAGAGGAGCAGCTATAAAAGCCAATATTTTCCAAGCTGATAAGGAAAAAACAAAATGGTAAGTGCACACCCAAAAGCACAAAAGAATGAAGATTGTGCAATAATTCTGATTGTATTCCCTGATGGGAACTTTCCAGGAAGAGCTCTTCCCTGAGGGCAACTTTCTTGACAGAGATTTTTGAATAAACATAATCTGAGGCATAAGGAACACTCAAACATGGAAAAACTGTCTTCTAAATTCCTTCCAAAATCTCCATAAGGGATTACAGTTCTCCATATCTCAAATTCAGTAATATATCAGTGCCTTCTAGCCTGCTGTGAGATTGATTTTTCTTTGGAGGGTAGATACCTTCAGAAAAAGATAATGCTCATTTCCAGGTGTTTGGTTCATTTTGGAAACTTCTTTTGCTTGCAGAAAGTCAGTCAAAGTTATTTCATGTGGCTTGTGAAGGGTTTTTGTTCCTCAGGTTTGAGGTGGCTGCAAGGAGTGGTGTGCAGCCCACACGTGGCTTCTGTTTCTGAAAGAGTCCCTTGAAAGAGTCGCTCAAAAGCAGCACCTTTGCACACCTGCAGTGTCTGAGGCTCCCTGTCTGTGCCACACCTGTGATTTCCCATTTCCAGCCGGGGTTCAGACAAGGTGGGGGAAGTGAGCTGTCTTGTAGGGATGAATAAAGGAAGCAAGAAATAGAAATAACTCCTCTGAGCCTTGAAAAATGCAGCAGTGGATTGCAGCAAGCCTCAGATGCCACAGGGATGTTGTCTGTAAAGCGTTATTACAGAATTTTGTGCTATTGCTGTAAAAATACTTCCTTTATAATTGCAGATTTCAGGACAATGCTGCAAAAATATTTCACTTGCCTTAATTATCTGCAGTCATGTGAAATTTCTAAATATGAGATACCATAATCCTTTTACTCAGTTTTTAATTTACAGTATTGCTTCTTGACATTAAGCTGTTAAACCCATGTATTATAAGTTCAGAATAACTTCTTTTATGTTCTGGCACTAAGCTAGAGTTCTTGCCTTGTCTACTAATGTTGAATAATGGAAAATAATTAACTTTAAATTAAAAGTGTTGCTTTTTATTATATGACAGTATTAGTTATAATATGGATTTCAAAAGACATTTTTAAGTGCAGGCACAAATCAATTATACATAAAGAATAAATTATCTCTGTGGCAGACAGTAATACTTGTTTGATGAAAGGCTTGTTCATGAAGGGAAGTGCCATTTCTGTCAGATTGCACGTGGTCCTGGGAGGGAGCAGGACACAGCAGCTCCAGAGGCTAAACCTCGTGAAAACACAACAAACTCCACAGAAACATTAAGAAAAGACTGGAGTGGAAATCTGTGCTAAAACTGCCCTTTTGCACTTTTTTTTTTGAGGCTCAGAGAGCTGATAGTTGTCAGCTATGAATTCTGATGTTTTTTGAAAGAACTGTCTTAATTTACAAACTATTTTTAAATACAATGCTATTGATACCTTTTGTTTCATCCACAACTTCTTTGCAATTATGTCAATATTTTTTTTAATGCACAAGCTTCTGATTTTTTTAAGCAATGCTTTTGTTAGAAATGGAAATCCCTAGTGATTTTCATTATAAATTAGATGTTTTTACCCCTGACACCCATAAAAGGCAGTTAAACTGTAACTCTCAATGTAAATCATGATTATTGAGGTTGGAGATGATTTATGAACAATGAAAGGGTCATAACTTTTCATCACCTTTATTTTCCAAGTGAGAAAACAAAAAGATCAAGTTACTTCATTTGTCTCTGGTTTTCATTTTTCTCCACTCTTTTTTCTCCTATTTATGAGTTTGCATGTTGGATATTGAATTTTCTGCAGAATCTGTGTCTACTTGTGTGGAAAAAAAAGGAGATCCTGTGTGGAGATCAATGTTCTTTGTATAGCAGTTATTGCAGTGAACATGTTATATGGATTAAAATTGTTGGAGATCAGTACAGAAAATTATTAACATAGATTTAGAGAGAGTTTTATCACGAGAATGAATGTCCATGAAATGTAACATTATTCCACATTACATGAGAGGGTTTGTGTAAGTGTAATGCAGACTACATCTGATATATTTTTTTTTTTTTGCCTGCTGCAATCAATATTGCTTCTGCAGCGCTGCTTTTCTGTGCAGATCTGTTGACTATAAATTCCTTTTGTGTTTGCCATTGCTATTACCACTGAAAGAGCTCACCTGGTGGCTTTTTAGAATAGGGCAGGGCAGTGATTTAACAGCAGCATTTTGACTCCCCGTGAGCATGGTTAGATGAACCAATGATTAGACTGTCAGGAGCTGTGTCCCACTGTTGTACCTACACAGTTGTGCTCAGGATATTATTATTTTAAGGAGAAAAAAGACCAATGCAGCTCTAGCCAAAGGTAATTCAATCTTTGAATTATGTAATAACTCAGACAAACAGTATATTTTTTCACCGCAGGACCTTTCTTCTGTTCAGCAACAAAAGTTAGTTTCCATTCTTGCTTAGCATTAAAATGAAGTAGTTACTCTGTGTGTGTCTTTTATGTTTGTCAGAGTTTGTGGGGTGTTTATAGGAAATTGAGAAATGAAAAAAAAATCCCCAAATATGTGAAGAGGATCACATATATTGGGGAATTTAATCATCTGTATTCAATACTTGCATGCTTCAGATATAGAGAATTGAATATGTTCAATCCACACATGAAATACAGCAAACTGCAGTCTGTGATAGTTCTTCTGTGCAAGCTGTACCTTTCTTGGGAATGGGGTTTTAATGAGGGTGGGAATGCTGGACATGAATCCACTGGAAAAATCAAGGAGCCTCACGGAGCTGTGCCAGCCCCGGGGGCTGCCAGGGAGGGATGATGCTCAAGGTGTCCTGACTCCTAGGATAATGAGAATATTCCTTTCCCAGCACACACTACAGCAGTTCCCAGCTCTCTCTCCTGTATTTTCTGGGATATTCCCAAGGGGAAGCAGCAAAGTTGCTCTGGCTGTGGTGATAGTTCTGTACCAACCGCAGGAAGCAGAAAAAGTTGTGGCTCTTCATGCGCTCATGCAAAAAAGTCTTCACACTGTGGCTCAAAAGTAATTTCTTCTGTGAAACAAGGGATTCCCCTTTCTCCCAAAATAATAAAATTCAAATAAGGAAAAGAATCCCTGGCCCCTGATTTTCTGCCGCAGCGTTCTCTGAAATCATTTCAACTTACACACTCCAAGGTCAAACTTGTTATTAAACGCTGTCAGAGCAAAAGCATTTGTTTGGGTGGAGAAACCTTAAAAATAGAAATCCAAGCAATGAGAAATTGGGCCCCACAGTATTCCCTGGTAGAAGAAAGTGTTTGGTTCTGTTGTAATGTGAAATAGCATATTGGACATTTTCAGCAGAGACAGTGCATTTTGAACAAAATTGAAAATAAACCCAGCGACTGCTGCCCAGCCCTGGTGTGGAACTGAGGTGCTTAAAAGGGATGAGGGACACAGAATCTCACCTTACTGCAGGCACCAGGAAGATCAGAGTCCTTCTCTCTTTATGCTCATCCCTTTTTCTGAGGTTTGCAGTTCTTTCCCAGAGCCTTTCCCAAATGGATAGTGGGGGCTGGTGTGAAGGTGGGATGAAGAGTTGTTTATTTCTTTTTATTCTCACATGTTAGATAAATTACAGCTTCTCACTTCTGAGGGGAGAAAAGGTTTGAAAGCTACCCAAAACATTTCCCAAGGGTATCTGTGCATCATCCTTGAGAGTCAGTGGGAGTTGGGTAAAATAATGGGTCAAAGCTGTGAAATGCAGCTTCACTCTCTGCATAACACAGGCAGCAGCTGGGGTTTGAACAGTTTGTGCAGAATTGGTAATAACTCCAAAAGAGTAAAGTATAGAGTTTCCATCATCTGTAAATTGCCATAATATACACTGAGTGTCGTGGGCTGCAGTGTCAAATAGCCTTCAGCAGCAGGGGTGAGCAGAGCTGGGATCTTTTCACCGAGTTTAAACTGAAAAATAATCTTTAAAACTGTAGAAATACAAGTGCTAATTGAAAAAAAAAAAACCCACCTTCTTCTCTATCAGCAGATCAATATTTACAGCATGTACAACTTAAGTAATATATGCAAATTATTCCCTTTTAGCTTTCTTTTCAGAATGTGTGAAACATCCTGAGGCATCATGTAAGACTAAGAAATTATAGTGGAGCTCAGCAAAATGAATACCTGTTAAAGCAATACACCCTGTATGGGATACAGTTGCTGGTGAAGGTGTCAAAAACTTGAACATGAGATCAAATGAGTAGATCTGTAAGGAAGGATTAATCTCATTATAGCAGTAAGACGTTTTTACCACACAGAGATAGGAATTTCCAAGATTCAGAGGAGATTCATCCACCCTTGGATGGCAAAGCCTCACCCAAGCTTCAGAATATCTCAGGCTTTATTTCAGAAGCTGCTATTTGAAAAATGGTTCATAGAATCACAGAATGGTTTGGGTTGGAAGGGACATTAAATGCAGTCTTGTTCCACCCCCTACCCTGGGCAGGGACATCTTCCACCACACCAGCTTGCTCCAAGCCTTGGGTAGTTGGGGTATTACCAAAAACCATTCATCAGCTTATAAACTTGTATCATTTCAGAATGTGTTAGTCAACAAATCATCATTTATAAATCATGATACAGAATTTTTTTTTTTTTTTAAGGATGGATGTTTGGTATAATCAGCTAATGTGTTTTTAATTATGATTATCCTTGCCCAAGAATGGAATTTGTTCTGCTTTGCTATCTAAAGCGCATAAATTAAAACACTTGCTGACACAATTTAATCAACAAAGAGCAAGCAATTTTCCTGGAGTCTGAGAAAAATACACTGGAAATAAAATTAAGTAGCAGTAGTTACTCTCAGAAGAATGCTCTTCAGTCAGTGTGAAGCTGCTTCCTTTTTCCAGTAAGATGGAATCAGGGGCACAGTGGTAATGGTTGGATCTCCTGAGGAAGTTCTGCTGTCACCTGAATTCACATATCCTGGTAGTTTTATAGGGGTATTAACTCTGCTCCTGACCTTTTCTGGAGGAGAGGTTGGATTTTAATTGGATTCAGAGATTCAGATTGCAATGTTCGTAAACTTCTTATCCAGCACTCACCACACGTGGTTTGCTGGTTAGAAAGTTTTCTAATGGCAAAGGATTCTGATGTGTCCACCTGTAAACTGCCCTATCACAGTGAATTCCAGGAATTTGCCCAAAAATTTGTTTTCTCAAAGGAAAATGTAACAGCCTTATGAATTGCTTTGTCATAGAAGATATTTTTAATTTATAATGAAGAGTTTTTTAGTTTTAGAGTAGCAAACAAGTTCCCAACATTGAGTATTCAGCTTTTGGTTCTTCTGGGTATGTTCCTCTCCCCAGCCCACAAGCAGCCTAATTGTGTGGATATTGATAAAGATATTGATAAGGCTATAGCAATAACTCCATCAGCACAGCTTGGTCTCCAAGCCAACTTCTCAATACCAAGATAAGTTATCCCCTGGTATCATTTAGCTCTTTTGTTATAGGACATTTTACCCAAGTTCATTTTCTGTTAGTTTTTAATCCATCTGCAGAGCTCAGCTTTCCCTCCAGGAGCACTTTGAGATGTGTTTCCCTTTAAGTAGCATTCACCCAGTGGTGAGCCTCTACTTTTATTTTTGTTGGCTGGGAGTCCTTGTGGCAGCAGAGGTGATGTTTGAAGTTGTGACCACCTGCCTGTTAGGAAATTAACTGAGACCATCAACTCATTTCACCCAGGCCAGCAAAGAGCTGTCAGATGGCAGTGATATGAACTTTACAACAGCAATCAAAATTCTTGTGAAACTGCCCAGAAATGGTTCTGAAGGAGGCAGGAGGAAAAAAAAAAGAAAAAAAAAAAAAAAGAGAGCAGGTCGTATTAGCAGTAGAGTTGGACAAGAAGTAGCTGTGTCAGCAAAAAGCACAGAGCGTGGGGTATGAGCAGTTTGAGCAGTGAAATGCAGAGAGAATGTGCTTTTTGATAATATTTAAATGAGCCTTTTCTCACACCTCCAATGAAGACAGTATCTCCTGTCTTGTTTATGAGAATTCAATATTAAAACAGTGAAAAGTCTTAATATTATGCCATATCAGATATGTGCTGCTATAACCATGTTTGCTTGCAATCCTCCTTCTGCTTCATGGAAAATTTTCTCTGTATCTCTGAGTAAGTAAAAGCCTTCAAAGGAACAATAGAGGAGAAAATGGAATAATAATAATAATAGCAGATAGACACTGTCTTTATTATGAGTATATAGTTCTTGACAGCAAATTAATTCATGATAAGTTATTAAGCAAAAAAGCATTTCTGATCTTTGAAAAGCGAAGTGCCTGCACTCTGTGTGGGTTTACTTTGTTCTCCTTCACAGATCTACGTCAGACATTGTTCTGCTGCCATCAGGGAGAGCCTTTTGCTATTGTGTATTCCTGACAGTTGTAAATGTGATATTATGGAGTTAAAGTTATGGAGGAGGGATGCAGTGGGAGAAGGTGATGGGCTCTGACTGTACCGAGGGTGCCCTCTGCAGAATGTTACACTCTGTTAGCCTGCAGCTTCTTCATTTTGCTTTTTTTTAAGGTAGAAATGCTATAAAGTTACGTATCACTATGTTTTGTAAATGCAAGTAAAAATTTGTTCGTATAGGAACTAAAGGAAAAGGGGAAATTATGAAACTAATATTGGATAAAAAAATTAACCTTGCACTAAACTCAGCCCAATCTGATTCCAGTTCAGTGCCTTATGGTGACTGTGATAGATAGCTCTGGTCATGGGCAGAGTTTATTCTCTTTCCTCACCCCATGTGCACCAGGCACATTCAGATTGATGCAAGGTGGATTTCAGTATGCAAAGTGTTTTTCAGTAAATTCAGTACAAATAGAAGCTTTTGCACCCAGGTTGCTTTTCCCCGTGTCAGGAGGTGGAGGAGGATGGTTTGCTTCAAACCTTGGCAGTGCCTTTTAAAACAAAGGAATTAAATCTGTTGGCATAAACATTAATGCAAGAGATGAGGTCAGCATGCAGCTCCTTAATCAGGTGAGGTGGAGATACAGGTTTGTGAAGGAGGAAGGTGAAAAAATGCTTAAAAATAGGGGAACATATGGTTTGTGTTTTTAAACTCATCCAAAGTGCTTTTCCTTCTCCTCCTCTCACAACAGCGTGGAGGCTGAGCTGGTGCTCAATTAGTGACACGCTGTTATGTGCTGGCTGTGTGGCAGGACAGACAGGACATGGTAATGTAGATAAATTATCTTTTTTTTCCTTTGACCCAGTGGGTTTTCAAAACAGTTCTCTTCACTTTCATCTGTGAGATAGCAGGACATGGGGAGAATTTTGATTTGTGTTTCTTTACACCTGGAAGGGGAGACACTGCAAATCCACCTGCAGATGTTCAGGCATCAGATAAATATATGGCCACCAGTGACCAGCAAATAATGAATTTCTTAACAGGAAATTTATTTTCTGTCACTTATAATGAATTATGACAACTTTTCAGGTCTCAAGTAGTGAAGTTTGAGATCAATTCTGCTCTCCTCATATTTTTGATAGAACCCAAGGATCTGACTGTTAAAAACATTCTTTATATGTCCAGTGATTTCTGAAGTTTTTAGTGAATGCATGATAAGTTGCAAAGGAGTATTAGTGCAGTTTAAAACAATTTTAGTGAAAACCAAGAAAAGTTACAGGACCACTAGTGGCAGAATATAGGAAATATTTTATGGATTTGTATGGATTTTACTTTGTTTTAATGGTGTGTCATCCCAGGGCTGGAGCCTGGTCTAGAAATTGTCCCTGTATGGTATTTTCAGGGCTTGAGTTCCCTGTAGTTGGAGAGTGTAACTGCAGATTTTATGTGCTAAAAATGAAGTAACAAAAATCCTGCACAAGTTAGACGAGTAATTTATACAAAAAGATTTGAAGTAAACCTGGATGTCACCATAGGTCATCTGGTTCAGTGTCCTGTCACTGAAAGGGACAGAAAAATTCTAGGGAGAAGGGGAGACAGGGTAAGCACATGATAGATCCACCTGAGAGCATCCATCTTACAACTGATTCCACCTCACTAACTTGGAACTTCAGCTAATTTCTCTGTTTAATTACTTCATGTAAAGCAAAGTTTGGCTTTTGAAGATGTGTGGAACTGCAGCATCCTTCAGCACAGAAGCACCAGAGGTCTTGTGTAAACAAGCTCCCCTTCTTTTCCCCCTCCTTTTTATCTTAATTATTTTTTGGATCCAAGCAGGTGCTGCCACCTTCTGAAGCCTTCTCAGTCTGTGCTAAAGGGGGGAGAGCAGCCAGTCCTGCCCAACCTGCAGAGGACTTGCAGGGCCCAGCTCAGCTGCCACCATCTCCATGTTGTCCTCCCTTCATTCTGAAAGCTCCCAGTCTCACTCTCCTGCTTTTCCCAGTTGATTTCCATGCAGGGATCCCTCCTCCCACGTCTGCATAATTGCCTTGGCAGCCTTTTGGGGAGTTCTTCATCTGAGGGCAGTGGCTCCAAGGGCAAGGTCAGTGCTCACCCTGCAGACATCGGGGCTTGCTGTGCAGAGCAGAACCCTCCAGAACACCTCCCCCTGGCAAGCAAAATGAAACAAACTGTTTGTTAGGTTGTTAGGCTGGGTCTGGGATTTCAGCCTCATGCGGATTTCTGGGGTTGGGTTGTGGAGCTGATCTCAGCCCAAGCTCTGATGTCCAGCACACCACGACTGCCACACGCTCGCTGAGTTTCACCGAGCAATGCAGCCCGTGAGGTGGAAAGAGGAAAACCAGGGCATGGAGAAATCCCTCACATCTAGGAATCATCATTTCACACATACCTGCATGTAGACTGTAGGATTTAGAGGCACTGCAGTTGTGTATTTAATCTGTTCGGGAGATCTAAATCAGGTTCAGCTATTACTTTGTTATTTCTAGTAGAAGAAATTTTTTCTGATTTTTTTGGTCACATTTCTCTGCTGTTCTTTAGATCCACTATTTCATGTACTACACTGGTATTGTTTAACATTTTCTTCCTACATGTATCTTCAGCAGCACTCGAATAATTTGAAATGTACATTAAAAAAAGGGAATGGTATAAACCACCCCATCATGTTTAGTTATGTAAGAGGTGTTTCTGTTTGCTTCTCTGGTGGGCACCATTATCAACATTAGGCATATATGATAATATCAGAGCTGTTTATAGCTTCAAAGGGTTAAACAGACCATGTAAAATATTTTATGAGCAGTTCCATTAAAACTCCACTAGAAAAGTCTCATCCACAAACCTTTCCTCCATTCAGCAAGAATTGGCCTTTCTGAAAATGTTGTCTTAAAACAAAATAATTTAAAAGAACAAAGCCTTATCAAAGATTCCTTAAGCTTTATCCAAGCTTCTCTTAAACAAATCCCTTAGAAATTTAAGCCTAGATTACCAACATTACCTTGGGGGCATCTCTGCTGGACTTCTCTAATTAAAACTAGAACCAAACAAAGACAAGACAATGAAAAACAGGAAAGTAATATACCATAAAATTATTTTAGTTTCCAGTTAGAAGGGATAGGTATGATAAACTTGTATGAATAGTGCACAGGGTTTTCACACCACCTTGTGCCGGGAAGGTCGCGATGACCTCTGATGGTGACAGCTGAGATTTCCATCTGGCCTTGGCGCCTTTCCCTGTCAGAATCTTCCACCTTCCCTGCTCCATTCCACGTCCTGGGCTCCAGCCCTTCCCTCCATCCTGCACCAGTAGTCCCTTCCCTGCTTTTCCTCATGCTTTTCCCACCCTTGGGAAGGTGGGGGTCCTGTAGCAGCAGCAGTAAAAGGTTTATTTATTAATAAACCTTTATTTATGCAGAATGAGGGTGAATCCCTGCTCATCCCCCCGAGCAGGGCTGCACTGTGGGCAAGGTGTCTGTGCCAGCACGAGCCTCGTGCTCCTGCAGAGCTTTGGGTTCACTCAGGGATTCCCCAGGATGAGGGATGGTTCTCAAAGCAAAGCAGCCCAGGATGGAAATGAGCTCTTCTCTTAATCACTCACGCGTCGTTATTTGAGCTGCAGTATTTACGCTGGTTGCTGACTAGTGAGACCATTTGAAATATTCTCATCTATTCTTTTCTTCAATTACATCTCAGGGCTCACCAGACGGTTTCACTGGCTCAGTTCTCTAGCTGGTGATTTTTCAATTAAGATCTGAAACGTTTCTTTTTTGTTATATGGATTTAATTAAAATTCTTTGAAATATAATGCTAGGGGTTTGTGTGTCTGTCTGTTTCAAGGAAATTAAAGTACTGTTGCTTGTTCTGTCATTTAGAGAAAATTCAATTCTTTACTCTCAAAATGTGGACTTGTCTTTGAAATCTCATACAAACAGCAGTTGCCATTTATTATTCCTACCTATCTTCCAGTTCTTGAATATTAAAAAATAATTTCTTTACCTTTATAAAGCCACCAATAAGGATTTGGTTTTGCAGGATTTTTATTTCCCTTCTTTAGGGTTACTGAATTATTTTCCATGCTGGTATTTTCATAATTACCTTTCCTATAATTCAGTGTTTAATATCAAAAATTATGTGACAGGTAAAAATGACACAGAACACTGTTTCTAACTTAGGGTTTGTCTGGCCTTCCAGTAGTGTTGCCTTAAGGCCTGCAAGACCCAAAATATCTGTAAAAATAACACCCATTATTAGTTTACAGTCTCTGCTTCTCCACCAGACTAATAGCATTTTGAAGTCAATTCTAAGACATTGAAATTCAAAAAGAAAGAAATACTGAATTTATTCACTTGGTCCAAGCAGGTTCATAGCAAAGTGTGAAGATTAATAATTGTTTCTGAAATTGTCTGAGATGGAAGGCCACACCAAGTATTGCCATTGTTTTATTATAATGGAATATTGAGCCTTCACCTCAGCACAATCTATTGCTCTGCACTGTTCCATGGGCAGAAGAATTTGCTCTGTGTCAGATTTGGTTGTGTAGGGAATGATTCAGCCCCTTGGTTCTTGGAGAGGTTTGCCTGTATGGAATAAAAAGAATCCAGAGAATAAGAGAAAAAGCCCTCACAAGTGAGCAGGTGGGACAAGCACTACTTGTGTCTCTTGAGCTGTCCTTGACCCTGCCTGTAGAGTGGTTAAACACCCTGATAAACATGTGGGCACTTCGCCTTTAATGTGCATTTCAGGGCTACAGAATTGGCATCTAAAATTGCACTGCAGCACTTTCCCTTCAAATAACCCAAACAGACCCAGAACCAGAGGGATGCAGAATCCAGATCTGTGCCTGCACTTTCAGTAAAGAATCCGCTGAAGGATGGAATTTTGAATTTAAGTGCTCTCAGTGGCAGGTGGGACAGGGCTTGGGAGGGTGAATTGTGGCTGAGCAGCCTCTGTGATTTAGCCTGAGGTACATGGAGGCCTGTGAAAGGGTAACAGGGACTGAGCAGGACTCTGCAAAAATCTTCTTAAATTTCAGTGACTTCTGTTTCGTAATGGCAGTACCTTGAGGGCTTATAGATCAAAGGTTTTAAACTTTGGCAGCAAATTCTGCAAGAACCCCGAGTAGCAGGCAGATTCCAGAGGAAGATGAGTCCTTGTTGCTTTTTGAAGGTAAAATACTGGAGCTGTTCACATAATTGCTAGTCTTGTCTTAGAGGATGTTCACTAAATTCTTTGAAACTAAATAATCACCTGCAATGGAGCTGTATAAGCACAAGAAAGTATTTTAATATCCAATAAAAAAGTCATTTGGTTCACTTAGTTGACGTGATTAATGAATGACAAAACATAAAATGTGGTAATTAAAATAATTTTTTTTCCAGACTTCATTAACTACATTTATCTCTCTTAATTTTCAAATTGCTCCAAGCTTTCAGTTGCGTCCCCTTTGGGAGATCAAAAAATTTTGTATGAAGATGAGAATCTTAGAATTCCTAATTCACATTTTAGCTGGATCTCCATTTGCTGAACTGAGCAAATCAGACAATTTTCAAGCCTTTATTTACAACCTGTATGAGAAGTACTATGTTTAAATCAGAAACATATAATAGTTTTTTCTCCAGAAGTTAGATTTTAGAGAGAGAACTGCAGAAAAAGGATCTTACAAAAGCTATTTTTTAGTGAATGAGGGGGCGAGTGCTTGTATGAGGTACAAGTCTTTTATCTCCCACTCCTGTGGCAAATAAAGAAAAGATCATAATCATGATCTGCATCAAAATCTATTCGTGATAAACTGTGGAAAAGCCCCTTCTCACATCCAGGCTTTCCTCGGCGTGAGTTTTGTAAAACTCTCTTTTGAGAATCCAAAGTACAGTCTGTGATTTGAGGAATTCTGAATAAAAGCAGGGAGAGGAGAAAGGAGGAGGTGATTGCTGCATGGATAAATTGCAGGAGAATTTCTGCAGGGACTAAAAGGAAATGTGACTTTTAGCAGCTTGGTTTGGGCTGAAGGTCTGATGAACCTTTGGTTTTATTTCATTGGCACCTCTGATGTCCTGGTTTCCAAATCCCCACGCGTTTGGAGAATGAAGGGGCTGTCAGACACATCTCAGCTGGCTTTCCCCAAACACAGACGGGAAAAACAAAGGAACTGGAGCAAATCTCAGAGCAGAGATGTTCACATGGCCAGAACTGATCCAGGTGATGCTGTGTCCAGCAGAGAGGAGGAAGGGACCTGTCCCCAGTGACCTGCAGGCAGAGGGGTGAGGGACTGTGCCCCTCTGAGACAGACAGGCAGGTGAAATGGATGTTCATGGGCTGCAGGAACTGATTCAAAGGCAGATGAAAACTTGTAATTTCAGGAGTTTTGGAGATGATGCTGGGTGAATTTGAGCGTGTTCAGACCCAGCTCCAGTGCTGGAGGGATTTCCTGGAGTGTGTCACATCTGTAATGGTGTGTCCAGCTCAAGAGTGAGGGCACAGAGAGCTCTGCACATCCCACCCAGAGCAGATAAACTGCTCACTGATCATTTACCTCAAACCTGCCCAAGCAAATCCATCCCACCTCTGCCAGAGCTGACACACCAACATCTCAGCATCGAGCAGGTTCCCAGGTGCAGCTTGGGATGAATACTTCAGGAGTATGAGTAATAGAATGAATGCACGAGACAGTGATTAAAAAATTAAACTGATCAGAGCCTTGAAGCAGACTGCGCTGCTTTGTGTTTCTAACACATCAAGATTTTTTTTTTTTTTTAAATTCCTGCTGACACTCCAAGTTAATTTTTTTTGCTGGTTAATTAACCTGAAAGCTAAATGTCCAACTAAATATGTATGTATAATTACTGGGTTAGTCACCTGTTCCAAGCAGATAATTTTTTAGTGTCTAAATATAACAGTTACTGTATATTAACTCTTCTGGATGCCACATGAACGTTGTACATCTGTTCCTTTCACATACTAAAATGTCTTTACATTTTTGTCTCATACCTTTAATTGATAAAATATCTCTGGGGGGGTAGAGGTGCAATTCCACATTTGTGTGCTGAGTACAACAGCGTCTGATCTTTACAAAAATTGTAAACCTTCATTTATTTGCAATTTGTCAACCATAGTTACTTGGAAGAGATCCAGTGAATTAGCAATCTCAGTAATGTGTTTTTCAATGTAGTTTTTTTTTTCTTTTCTGTTTCTTAATTTAGTTGCTGTTGGTTAGAAATACAAAGGTACTTAGTAGTACAAAGTGATTAAAAAGTGATTAAAGTGATTTTTACATGTAAAGGGCTCCAAGCTGTCAAAGGATCTGGCCCTTACAGTGAGGACAGAATGTGAAGGCCTTTTAGACCTGAATAATATTGAAGAGATGAGTTATGCAAGGGCTGTTGTTGTTTTTGAAGTTAAGCAACATTTCTGCTCTGTGGAATAACAGAATTTTAGTCCCCCACACAGAATTTTATTGCCCATCAGCATAACTGTTTAATTTCCATTCTGCCCTTTCCTGTGCTGCTCTGTCCTGCAGGCTCTCCAGAATGATCAAATAAATACCAAACATCAAAATCAATGTAGCAACAATGGTAAGAACATCCTGTGCATGATTTAGTTCATGTTGCTTCTGTTAGAAGATATGTAATGGTATTTTTTCTGTGCAAGTGTGCCTGTGAGCATGTTCTAAACGAAATTATTCAGGGCATCATGAAATAAATTCCCCAAATTCTTCTGAGTACTGTTCTGGTAATAGCATCATTAATAAAGACACTCCCTTATTGCTTTCTTATGGCCTTTGCTACTCCTTTCCCAATAAACAAATGTGGTTTCCTGTTTTGCTGAGGATGAGCAAAACACTGGAGTGTTCAGCTCATGGCCACTTACAAGAAGAGATTTTTGTCCCTAGAGTGGAAGTCCTGGGACTGGCAAACAGCAATTGTTAAAGTAAAAAAGGAAAAATAAAGAAGTTGCATTTGCCAATATGTGGACAGAAACTCCCAAGTAAATATTTATCTTTTATTGTGTAAAATTGAATTTATTCTATAAGAAAAAAAGCAAAGCTTGGGACTCGATAAGAACAAACTAAAACTATTCATTTAAATATTTTCATTGCTAAGTGTATGTGCTCACATATATTTCTACCTTCCTGTGTAAATACACATAGAGAGCTATAGACACAAACCACTGATTCTGAAGTTAGTTGATTTTAAAACTCATTAACTTGCTGAATTTTGCATCTGGCTTGCTGTGTTTTCAGAAATGTAAGGAGAGGAGAAGGTCCCATGAGTTCCTCTGCCTAGCAAAGCAAAGATACCAAAATTCATCACTGCTAAACTGAGCGTGTGTCTCTTTTTATCCCAGGCAGGTAGGGGTGGGTAGATCTGTAACACCTTCACATTACTGACTCTGTTTTGTCACTTCATCTTTTCCTTTCAGTCCATGCCAAGAGATTATAACTGCTGATGAAATTTATTGACTTACTGTAGCCTCCAAGTTGACTAAGTCCCTTGCAGAAATAAATCAAAATGAATAGGTGTTCATTTAGATGAATTAGCATCGGTGCTTTGCAATAACTTAAAACTAACTGTGTGACTTTGGGCCACTCCTGTGTGAGCAGAATGGCTCCAGTGACCTTGACAGAAGCAGGAAAAGGATGTGGTGTTCCTCCTGGTTCTAACACAGATGTGCATTAAATAACATTGCCATACAGCAAGCAGGTAAATCTTGTTTATTGGTTACCACTGTTCTTTTCCCCACTTAAATCTTCTGGAGGCATTAGACATAGAGTTGGTCTTTGCATTCATATTTTTTCTGAGTTACAGCTGATTAGAAGAGTATAAAGAACTTCACCTCTGTGAAGCAGAACATTATTTTTATTCATTATTCGCCTTGATTTGTGGTGGCATAGAAAGGCACCTATTATTTACTCTGAACCTCCTTGAGGATTTGGAATTGTGAGGCACTGCAGCCTGGACTGACAGCACATCTCTGCAGAGGGGCTCCAGAGAGCCTGCGTGTCTCACAGAACCCACTGAAGCTCTCTCTGATAAAATTCTGCTCCAAGAGAACGTCAGGCTCTGTCCAGATGCCCTTTGAGAAGGTGAATTTGTAAAGGCTGCCCAGAGGTCAGTGACCTGGTGTTAATTTGTGCCCAGCTAACAGCAGTGAGCAGTGAGGGCCAGGATTCCTCCTGCACAGGGACAGAGGCACGTGGGGGCAGAGAGGGAGAGACAGAGCACAGAGAGCAGCAAACTCAGGCAGGACCTGCCCTGTCACCTGTCCCCTCAAGAGACACTGCCATTCTAGAGTGAGGGACTGTGGAACAAGAGGGAATTCTTAGACTTAAGACTAACAGGTTTTGAATCAAGTGTTGAAATGGTAGAAAAGCTTTTTTGTTTCCCACATGTTCCTTTCCTGCTTGAATATGCAGTTTTTTGGGACCAAGATCTAGGAGATAAGAGTGATTTTTATTGGTATGTTGGGATGTCTTTATGGGAAACACTAAAGAAAAAATCCTTAAACCAGGAATTGCTTCCCGGGTTGGAGGCTTAGACTTTGTTTTCTAGTTCTGGGTAGTACCTGGGTGTTCTCTCGGGTTTTTGATAGTGCCCATGATTTAAGGAATAATTTCAAGATTAATGAGTAACTTCTGCTTGAAATTTCTCTCTGTGAAGAAGCAACTGAGTTGTTACTTCTAATTCTTCTGAGTTCTGTTCTTCTTTCTGCCTCCTTCTGCTTTGCTGGAATATTTTATCAGTGAGAGCAGGGAAGAGGCACCAGAGCAAGGTTGAGGCTCAGGTGTTTTGTCGAAGAAAATGGAGGTGAAGTCTACAGGATAGAAGGGGGGGGATGAGTTTCTGTATGGTCACCCCAAACACTTCCCAACTCCAGGGGTGGCAGAAACCACAGATTAGAAGCCAGGAGAGTGTCCAACACCTGTCCCTGGTGTTGGAGGTGTCCATCTCTGTCCCTGGTATTGGAGGTGTCCATCTCTGTCCCTGGTGTTGGAGATGTCCAGCTCTGTCCCTGGTGTTTGGGGTGTCCATCTCTGTCCCTGGTGTTGGAGGTGTCCAGCTCTGTCCCTGGTGTTGGAGATGTCCAGGCTCTGTCCCTGGATTTTGGAGGTGTCCAGCTCTGTACCTGATGTTGGAGGTGTCCAGGCTCTGTCCCTGGTGTTGGAGGTGTCCAGGCTCTGTCCCTGGTGTTGGGGGTGTCCAGGCTCTGTCCCTGATTTTGGGGGTGTCCAGCTCTGTCCCTGATTTTGGGGGGGTCCAGCTCTGTCCCTGGTGCTGGAGGTGTCCAGGCTCTGTCCCTGGTGTTTGGGGGTGTCCAGCTCTGTCCCTGGTGTTAGAGGTGTCCAGGCTCTGTCCCTGGTGTTGGAGGTGCAGCCCCCAGCTGGCCCAGAGCCTGTGCTGTGCCTTCTCTCCTGCCAAGAGCAGAAGTGCAGCTCAGTAATTAAAGTTATTTCTGGGGCTCCCAGATGGTGCCTGAGCTGAGACCATTACCTCATTACCCTGGAGTGAGGTGTAACGAGTTGCTGAAGATATTTACGTGTTCCACGTGCAGTGCATTACAACAAACTACAAGTATGTCAAATATCCTGATCCTTTCGGAATAAAGGCATTATTTTGTTTTGCTGCCATCTGTAGAACCTGGAGAAATGCTGGCTATGACCCACTGCTACTGTAACAAGAGAAAAGGTCTTGATGAAATGATTGCTTAACCATTAAAGAGAAGAAAGTAAATGCAGCAGATTCTAATTTCCAAGCACACTATGCTGCACAGCGTTTTAACATTTGTAGTCTTTTCCATCACACTACATTTATCACATTTGAGGTGTGGTTTTAAAGACCCCTCTGGAGAAAATGTAATTTGTTCTCTGTTGCCTGCACATCCCACTAAGCACTCATTATTTATAGAATTCTATAGGGTCTTTTTACAAAAACACCATCGATCTCTCATTATAGAGTGCCGGCGCTTTGATTCATGATCTGAGCTGGAAATATCTCAAATTAGTATATGATCCCCCCCATTAGAACTTGCCATCTGTACATCGTGGCAGACTGGAAGATCATCAAAGAAAGTTTATGCTTGTAAAGACTGCTGCCTGAAACATTTTAATCAGGAAAAGCAAAGGACTTATACTTTGTCTTTTCGTAGAAATACAAATTTCTTGTGTGGTTGTTAGTGCTGATATGGTCAAAACTGACACAGGTTATTTATAGAAAGTTTTAAAGGAAAAAAGTTACCAGTCTTCACTGACTGTCTTCATTTGCGTTCTCAGTTTGTTTTAACTTGCTTAAAATTTGTCACTGAAACTTTTGGAAGGAAAATAAACGCTGAGCAAAGTGACATGTTTAATGGAAAATGGCTGATCATTCTGAAGTTTTGAATTTTTTCTTGAGAAAACAGAAGCAGACACTTTGGGATGGGGATGCTGGAAGAATAGATCAGTTTTAACTGAATTGTTTGCAGTCTCATTAGGAAAAAAAAAAAAAAGCCACAAACCCAAAGTGAGGCTGTGGAATGAGGACAGTGTGCGAGAAAAGATTTGTAATTGCTGTTGGTCATTTCAGTGACAGTATCTTCGATTATAGGAATATCTGCAGGATTTCTTAGCATGGGGAACTAAATATATACATGGGAAAATTCTTGGTCTGAGGATCACAAAATTTCTTTACAAAAAGGGACCCTGCAGTCCCTATGATGGTGATCACAGTGTTGCCTAACTTTTTATAATTTTGTTTTTTAAATTTTCTGCAGTATTTGGAACTGTCAGTTGCTGGGTAGAGTCTGGTCTGTTTGGTGCTGGGTATTTATTTGTTTGGTTTGGGTCTGGCTTTTCTCCCTACATAATAGCAGGGGATTACCTGCTTTCACTGCATTTTTATGAGCTTTCATGCATTAATATGACTTTTTATTCTTATTAAATGGCCTTCCTGCCATTTAATCAAGAGTAAGGAAAAATGAGAGAGTGTGCAGATCTTTGAAAGGTCAGTGATCCCTCTGTGTAAAAAATGATATTTCTGCTGTAACTTGGCCTCTCCATGGAGCAGCAAGGTGAGGATAATTTTATCCTCGTCAATATTCCCCATTTCAGTGGGCTTCTTACTGTTAGAGAATTATTCCTATTCTGAAAGACTTGTTGTGAAGATAAGTTATTGCCATGGGAGGAAAGTCAGTGGGGCCCTGGAAATGGTGAGAGAATGGAGATGTGAAAATAAATGTGTTTGTGCTGAGGGAGAGCAGGGACAGAAACCACAGTGAGCACAAGAGGATTTGGAGAAGCTTTGAGGAACAGTGACAACTCAATTTTAGACCAGCTGAAGTTGTTGTTTTGTCTGGATGCCCACCAATTTTCATTGGAGATCTTGAGATTTTTCAAAGTATTTTAAATATGAATGGGAAGGAGGAGGTGTTTGGGAGCAAGATGGGAGCAACCTGCCCTTCACAAAATAAAAATAGATTCTTTGAACCAGTGTAGGAATTGAGACTTTACAGATTGGAGGCCTTAAATTACAGGTTTTGTGCCAAGACTACTACAGGTTGTAGTTTTGTAAACTTTGGCAAAATAAGCTCAGAGCAGCTCATATTAAACTTTCTAAGCATAGGTGTCTTAGCCTGGGGTGCCTTTTATGCCTTCATTAATGCCTCAAACATAATTCCAGCTAATGGTTATCTGAACCATTAGCAATTAATATAGTTAATTTTCATCTATTGTAGTTAGTTTTATACAGCTTTCTCATAAAACTCACGGTTCTGGGTTTCAAAATCCTTTATGGACAAGATAAATCTTAATATGTATTAACACAAAGTTACCTGACTGCTCTCTTCAACATTGTATAGACTTGTGATGACAGTAATCATTACATTGTTTAATGCAAGGATGTTTGCATTTTTTTTGTGTATTTTTGCATTATATTATGCTATATATTTGCTATTATAAATAGCAGAGAACAGATGCACAATTAGTATTAATACTAATTAAGCAGCGCATATGTGGTGCTTTAAAAGAGCTGTAGCTCCATTTGCTGTGAAGATTCCCTGACACTCTCTGTGATAGATTTGCATCTTCAAGAATTCACACTGGAGACTTTTGATGGCAGTGGCTCTGCTGTGGAGGATTGGGTTTAAGTTCTTGAAGGAATTTAACCGTGTTTTCATCACAAGAAAAGCCTTGTACCGAATAAAAGGGGAGAAATTTTAATTATTCTATTCTTCTTAGCTTCCATAGTGACTTAGGAATCACCACTTTGAAGGGGTTTTGTCTAAACCCCTCACATGCCATAACATTTGAGGATGTTATGGTAGGTAATTCTGAGCAGTGACCTGAAGATGAATTAACTAATTATTTGCAAACCCGTCAGACACTGCATTGATGAATATTACAGATAATCCTACAAGAATAAGTCAAAATGGTCGTTGTACAAAGTCAATAGAGTTTGTATTTATTGAATTCAGAATGTACATGTTGAATTTAAAATAGTGTATCCACCCTGCCTGCTGAGAAAGAAAGACCCTTAATGATATGGATTTCCAATAACTTTGGGTTTCTGTTCACCTTTTCTGTACAGAGGTTTGTCACAGCAGATGACTGCATTAAATTGGGAAATGAAACCAAACTCGTTTCTTACTCTAATTATATAAACAAATCGTATCTTATTTCAGAGATTTAGTATTTCAGGAATTCTGAATTTAGAGTATTAGAGTAGGTATTAGAGTATTTAGTATTTATATATATATTTAGTAGAGTATTTAGAGTAGGTATTAGAGTCCTTGTACCTGTGGCTGGATTTAAGGAGAACTCTCCTGGTGATCATTGTTGCTGCCCGAGAGTGAATCAGGACTCTTTGACTCCAATATCAGAAGGTTTGTTTTGATTTATTAAAATGACTCCATTGTTGAGAAGGATTTTGGGCTATTTCTGCCCAGGTACAGAGCTCAGATGCTTTCTTCTTCCTGCTCAGCACAAGAATGCCAGAATGGTTAGGATTTTATTAGAACAATCATCCACATCATTGGCTGAGAAAGAGAGAAAGATCCACCACACCCCATGTGGGAGACAGGGCAGCCAAACACCACCCATGTCCTTCAGAAACAGCTCAGAGATATAGTTATCAAATTCTGTGCTGAGAAATGAGCTTTCCCATGGAAAGAAAAAATTCAGCAAGTTTTCAGCACCAGGTGGGACTGGATGATCTCCTCAGGTCCCTCTCAGCCTGAATTATCCCACTTTAGTTTCAGTGTTCTCCCTTTGTGAGGTTTGTTAATTGAAATCTGGGGTTGGAGCTCCTGTGAATTACAGTTATCCTTTCATTTGTGATCTCTCTAAATCAGCGTAGATCGTGTGAAGCTGAGGAAGGAAGATTTGCACACTGTTATTGCAAATTTACACAAATTAAAAAGGAAAAAATTAATTTTCCATGCTATCTCTGATGGATTATGTATCTTATTTTAGCTGTGTAGCCTTTTTAAAAATGCTTTGTTCAAATACAGTTAATAGGTTCAAAATGTTTAGTATCAATTGGATTATCTCTGGTTTCCTATCCTCATTCTTGCTTTTGCAATAAAGTAGTGCATAAGCCTAAATTAGCAATGGTTGTTATTAATTCTCTCTTTAAATCCCTTGGCATCCTGTCTGGCCCCATTTAATAAAAGCTGCAATACTTGAACAGTAAATATTGTGTAAAAGTTTCATATTTGAAATGAATTTCCTTCAGGCAAATAACAGAAGTAAGATGATATTTTGCAGCGTTGTATATTAAAATAAATATACAGCTAGTTAGAATAGGAACATTTCCTTGGAATGAAAGCCAAAGAATGTGAAACAGAGCTTTAATTTGATTAAACTTTGTGTGTTTTGAAATACATAACATTTACCAGTGTTTATCTATCCCACTTTACATTCAGAGAAGATGAGTTGCATCTGCCTCAGAGTTTTATTTATAATTTAGTATTGAACTTTCAGAATGGAACTCACCAATTCTTATCTGTTTATGTGGATTATATTTCAAGAGCCTTACATATCCTGCACAGCAAAGCCATAGAGGGATGGGGGGAAAAAATGAATATCTGATTTCCAGAAAGCTCTGCTTGATTTATGCTTGGTTTTGCTTTCCTCCATACATTGTATTTAATTCCTTTAATCCACTGGAGGAATAACTTGGCAAAAATAAAATAATATTTAAAAAAAAAAAGTGAGTTCAAGTAAAGTTAACACCTTGGTGACAGAGGGTTTCCATTTTTAGTATCCTCTTACTCTGTCCTTCACACACATGGAAACTGTGGTGCACTTTGATTTTTGATTATTGCAAAAGTGGCCACTGGGGTATAAAAAATCCCACAGGTATAAAAGGTCCCACAGGCTGGAGCAATCCCATCTTTGTTAGAGAAATGAGCTTGAAAAGGAAATACCTGGCCCGCTCACAGTTACATTTGACAGTTTGCAGTTGTACTTCAGAAGCAGATTTATAATCTTTTCAATTACAAGAGACTGGCCAAAAATCCTGGATAAATTCGTTGGAAATACCTATGTGGCAGAAATAGTTTACATTAAATCATGCCTTTAAAATCCTTCACAAGTCTGGGCATAATTATTAACAAATAACTATTAAAGACTTGGTTTTTTTGCACAGTTTGAAATTCCCTTTGGAATTAAAGGTTATTCTCAGCAATACTTTATTGCTGTTTGTCAGACTCTGTGAATCTTTAGAGTGTATTTTTGGGCAGAGATTTTAATATAATTTAAAAATAACTTCAGGTGTTTTAAAGACATGAACCATAATTTACCATAAAATTTTGTATTAACCGGACCTATAAAGATTTTGTTGGCTACAGGGCTTGCTTCTTTTCCACATCTCTCTATCTCCATCAAGTAATGTGAACCTGGAAGACATTCCAGCAATGTAAAAAAAAAAAAAAAAAATCTTTACAATGGATAGGTACCTGTTAGATCATAAACTTTGTGATTGAAGTTGATTATTGGGATGGCAAACTTCAATTACTTCAGTAAAACATGATGAGTATTTCCATTTATGACTCCCTTTTTCAGTCTTTTCTGAAGGTAGAATCACTGAAATGTAATTCACGTTGAGTAAGTGTTCTTACAAACACATCCCAATTACTAGAATCTCATTCATTCACATTTCTGAATATTACTAGGAAAAAGATGAAGAAACTATTTTTTTTAACAGAACCTACTATGTTAGCTCACTACTGAAAAATCCAATATGAAAATTCTGTGTAACTAGGGACTTCATATCAGTTCTTGATATCTGAACTTGTAATTACACAAGGACTCTACATGATATTCTACTTAATTTATCCTTATCTATTTTGTGCATTAATTTTCTGGTTAAATCAGTCCTGTAATTTGTAGTGCATGATCCTACAGGAGTATTTTTCTCCTGCCTCCAGAGCATGAACCTACAGTGGTTTGTGGCAGGGAGCTGCAATGCCCTGCCCAAATTCCTCATTTCTGATAAATTCTGGGAGATATGATGGCCAATACCGTGTTTGTACAGGGCTTCCTATGGGAGAAAAGGAACCTCTGAGCTGTGGGTTAATCCCACTTTATTAGGATTAATGTCCCACAGATCCCACTGCCCTTTCTTTGCTCACTCAGCTCCCTCTGGAGTGCCCTGGGAGCGGCAGGTGTGAGTGTGCACCTCAGGGACAAACATTTTGTCATTCCTGGAGCCCCACCCTGTGGGCACCACCTTCCTGGGAGAGCTGCAGGGATATTTTAGTGCCATTTTAGTGCCATTTTAGTGCCATTTTAGTGCCATTTTAGTCTCTTTTCTCAGTTTGGCCCCCAGAGCTGCAGGTGGATGGAGAGAAGATGAGCTGCATCCGTGGCTTTGTTCCTCCATCCCCTCAGCCCTGCTGTTCCTTTACACCAGAGGAACAGCCCTGTTAAAAGTAGAAAATATTTCTTCTGGTGCATCATATCCCCCAGTGGCATCAGGCTTTTTGGAAGTGACATCTTTCCTCAGGAGAAATCTTAATTTCACATCCATAGGAATTGTAGCTCTGTGTTGTTTAGGAAGGTGAGCACAGCCCACTCTGTGATCACTCTGGTTTGTATCAGAAGCAATAAATAATTCCACTGAGGAAAGAAACTTATTTCATTCTGCATTTTCTATTTATTGAGTGTGAGAGGTGTTTTTCAGTAATAATTTCTTGAACATTTAGCGAGAGAAAACAAATAGCTTTTCCCTCATTTTTCAAGGCTGGAGGGAAGAGAAGTTAAGCTTGAACCCAGCTGACCCTTTCTGAGTTCAGTAAACACAGAACATTATTAAAATGCTCCAAATGACCACGTGCATGTGTTTGTTTACTGATTGCACTGAAGAGATAAACAACTTTTACTCAGAAACACGCAGCACATTAAATGTGGGCACTAGGAAGAAGTGTTATCTAGAAAGTGCCATTCTCACTGTTCTAGGAAAGGGTTTACAAGTCAGAAATTCAATTTCTCAAGGATTTTTTTCCCCCCCGTTTGTTTGTTTCAAAGGAAACCATCGGCAAATTTACACAGGGAAACCAGAAAATAAGCCAGAATTCTTCTTGCATTCTTCATGTCCTTCATTTTAAAAGCAAACCTTTTGACATGTACTTGAAATTTGTAGTTTTTAATGAAGAGATGAGGTTACACTAGGCTGGGTGGTAACTAGAAAGCTTCTGTCTTTCAGCCTCATTGGCTTTTTCCTATTCCATTCTTAATTTATGTATCCCATCCTGGTGTCATACCTGTCCCTTCAACAGAGCCCTGGATTTTGGAGTAGAGCAGAATGTGCAGAACCTGGGGTTTTAACCAGGTTTTCAGATTTTTATTTTGGATAAAAACTGTGGCACCAATGCCAGGAACAGAACTATCCTTACACCCTTCCCTGGGATCTTGGGTCTGGTTTGGGGGGCTCACAGGGAGAACCCCCAAAATACAACCTTAAAAAAGACTTTAAGCAAATTAAGAGAGGGGATTGTCTTTGCCAAATGTGATTTACTGCCAAAATACCGCTCCTACTGTTGATCAGCTTTGCTGATTTATGAATAAGTGCTGAGATCTACATTCCAAATTTCTCATTTATACAGTTTGACTTATGGGACTGATTTGTCTTCGTGGAGCTGTGTCAGGGTTGTGTCGGTGTTGTGATTATAAACTCCTGGTTTCAGAGATCTATCACTCACCTATAAAAATTGTTCTAATTGAAGCTGTTTTCTCTCAATTGTTTGGCTGCATCTGAAGGCCTGAGAAAGGCAGGAAAAGAGTGGCTTCAGTGTGGGTCTGACTCTGCACGTGGGATTAAGAATATTTTGAGTTTAAAACATTGAAGATGCTTAACATATGATATTGCAGAAGTTTTCCTGCCTCTGCTGTTGTTTCTCCAGAGAGACAGTGATTAGCCTGGACCAAAGTCCAGCAAATTATTTTTATTCATGAATGTCTTCATGAATTCTCTACAAATGCAGCCCTAATCAACCCAGAGAAGTGCTTAATTTGCACAAAAAGCTACACAGTCATTATCTTGCACTGCCAAACATTTGTTTCTGCATTAAGCTCATTTCAGCTTATTCCGTGTGTGCTTCCAGGTCTCTGCAGAATTCCATCTGTGCTCCAGAAGTTTCAGAGGCAGCTCTGAGGTGATGGCACTGAGCAGGCTCTGGGCAGCAGGCAGCAGCCAGTGCAGCCCTGGATACCATTTCTGAGGGGGCATCTGGCTTTATATTTTATGTGTGTGGTTGTAAATCTGGCGATTAATTATTATATTAGAAACATAATCCTAGACAGTGGTGGGGAGAGACCAGACTGTCTGGCCAAAGTGATGAAAAAAATTTGCAGTGCTTGTTTGTGGAAGAAAAAAAAAAAAAAACAACAAAAAAAACAAAAACCAAAACCCAGCCCTTCCTTCTGCTCCTGCTCTCTCTCCCAAAGAGTAATTGTGAGAAGGTGGTAAAAGTCTTATGTAGGGCAAACATGAGAATATATTAAAGTGTCTCCTAGAAAATGTGCACCTCCCTCTTTAATTTGTCTTAGTGCCTTGGCAAGGGTGCAGATGGGACTGAGTCATTTGAGGAGTGGACAGCTTAATGACCTGCTTTTAAAAGAGGCTTAATAAAGTTTGTTGTTTGCTTCTGTATCTTGCTGAAAAAGTTGAGAAAGAACTGTAGGAATTTGCCTTCTTTTAATTAATTTTATTTCTTTTTATAATACTCAGCTAGTAAGGGAGTTAAATTATTCTATTAGATTTCGAGGGGAGGCAGTTACTGAAATGGAGATCCAAACAAGAGAATACATTAAAATAATTATTACTCTTGTGGATTTGGCATGCCCCTTGCTGGAGGCAGCGAGGCCAGCAGATTGCTTCAGGTAACATTAAGAAGCCCAACTCCACGTTTGTTCTTGGCAGCACGGGCAGGGAGTAGGTGCCACGCTGCCACAGGAGGTTTAGGAGGATGACATTTTTATTGTTGAAATCATTAACCTGCTAAAGCGAATTAAAGGATTGAAACATGTTGGGAAAACTTCAGCTTAATTCTCAAAAAAAAACCAAACAAAAAAAACCAAAACCAAAAACAAAAACCCAAAAAACAAACCAACCTAAGAAAATGCCCCAAAAGAATCTCAGATGTTAGGAGGTATCAGAAAATTAATTTTTGCTTTTTAAAGTTGTGATAGACTTTTTGGAATTAAAAGCTTTTTATTTTTTGTTTGTTTTGTTTTTTTTTTTAATCCCAAACTATTGTGATTTCTTAAAACATTTTCTGGAAGCTATTGGCTATCCTTTCAAACCCCAAAATGGAAACTGTATGATGCTACGGCAGTGACACAGGAAATCCTCCTGACAGCTTGTTGTTGATTCTTGGCTGATTTCTTGTGTGTAGGAGTGGACGTGGTTGCTTTTGCATCTCAGCAATGAAAAGCCATGCTCATTGGGCTTGGGCAAGAGTCAGGAAAAAAGGCAAAACTCTCAAATTGTTGCCACTGCAATTCTTTCAGCTTTGGGAGTGTTGAATTTCACTATTCTGGGATGCTGCTGTTGTGTGAAAAAGTGGGCTGGAGTTTCTTTTACCTGTTTCTTCCATCTGGTTAGAGTGCGCTAACTCATTGCTTTGGTGGTAATTACTTGTTGAATAATTAACTGTTTGTGGACCAAACATCTTAAATAGAAATAAATTAATAGCACTTCTTAATAATGTTACAGGAGTTTTGCCAGGTGTGAGTACCTGGTGCTCATCTGGCGGAGAGGCCAGTTCAGCAGTCAGGTTCACATCAAGCCAAGGTGCAACAGCACGTTCTTCCTTTTCTCTTTAGGAAACAATGCCATTTCCTCAGAAGTCCTCATCCTCTGGGGGGGTTGTTGCTATTTTCTATCACCCACACTGAACCTGAATATGTCTTACCTGGTCATTTTTTATGAGGGTTTAACATCACTTTCTGAAAGATGCTCAATAACAGGTGCTTTGTGCCAGAGCTGGTGTGGTGGTAGGGATGTGTCACTCTGAAAAATGTGGGCTGCAGTTTTAAGAGTCAGTCAAGGAGGCTGGAACGATTATTGCCAAATGTAGTGAAATCAATGCAGAGAAGCATTTTACATTTCATCCTTTATTCAGATTGATCACAGAGGGCTTCATGGAATCATGAGCTGTGCCATGGAATTGTCTCTCACTGGAGCTTGTCAACCAGGCAGACAAATCACCTGGAAATGTGAGGGTTTGGGAATCTCTCTTCATTTGATGATTTACACAGAAATCATTTGGGATCGTTGGCGGGGTTTTCAGCAATGTTTCCCAGAGTTTCCTCCCTAGCCAGAGTGAAATGGAGCCATCACTTTCTAGAGGCACTTTCTGAAAGATTGATTGCTGTTCTCAAAGCAATACCTCTCATGAAATGAACCTCTGGATAAAGCTCACGGATTCAGGGTTTGCTCATTCTGTTTTATATTTTAGTAATGAAAAATACTCCTCTTTAATGTTTATAACGGAGGTCACAGTAATGACGGATATAATAAAGTCTTTTAATAAAGAATCAAATACGTAGCAACTCTTTGACATCTATTTTTGATTTGATCTCCACATTGTAAGAAAGTACCAGCTTGGGTTATGTCAACCAATTAAAACTGAGATTGTGGCTGACTTTGAACCCATTTGTCAGCGCCATCAAAATTCTTTTTTTTTAATCAAAAGAAAGTCACATCCATGGAAAGGTGAGTTAGAAGAATATTCTATAACCGTATAAAAGTTAATCATTATTCTGAATCCTTGACTTTCCACTTCATTCCGTGCAGGTTTTGCTGATTCCTTCTGCACTTCCCACAGTCCCTGGCCATGCAGACAGCAGAGTTACTGGAAAAGGGTAGAACTGCTCTATTAGAAGTCTGAGTTAATTGTCAAAGGATACCTAATTTAGGCATTGCCATTATCATTTTACTCCGTGCTTTATGAGTTTGCAATAACAGAGTAGATTAAACAGTACTGGAAAGCCAATATTTTTCCCCCTATCCAACTGTTAATAAAAAATCTCCTTAAAGTACACAGTAATCCATTGTAAATGGATTGCAAATCGTAATTGGTTATCTGAAAATCCACTACAAATGAAGTTTACTTGTAGGTTTATAATACTTTGTGATGTTTATTCCACACTGTGTCACACTAATCACGCCGTGTAACTAATCTGAGTGATTTTAGATTTGATAATAAATTGTTAATCCCATAGCAGACTGTGCTTGATAAGACATCTCTGCCAGTGTATTAAAGGGATTATTTTCCTTAAACACAAATCATTGGGATCACAAGATGAGCTATCTTTAGAAGAAGGAAGGATTTTGAGTTTCTCAGCTGTTGGTGGTGGTTCCCCAAGGGAAAAATACAGGGAAACTATAGGTTTGTTCTGTTTTGTTTTGGTTTGGTTTCCATTTTAATTCTATAGCTGTCAGTTCAGGCCAAAATTGCCCTGCTCTGTTTAGTGGAAATAATTTCTCAATTTTCACATTCTCGTGTTTTTAGTTTTTGCATCTACTTTGTAATCAACAGTTCACAGCTGAATCTACATTTTATTAAAACAGAGAAGTTGCCCCTGCCATTTATGAAAAGTTCCTACCAGAAACGTAAATCTGGAAAATCTAAACATCACCAACACAGTTTTGTCGTAAACATACCAAACATATGTAGGTTTTTAAGGTATAGTAGGTTACATGAATCAAATTTTTTTTGTAAGAACCCTTCTTTGTAAGGAAATTTGGTGCAGCTTTGTAACATTTGAGACGAGTTGTCATGGAAATGCAAAGCTCAGTGATGTTTTTCAATAGTGCTGATTGGTTCAGAGAAAATATTTTGACACCATGTTATTTTCAACTTGAAAACTTGGTTAAAAAACATCTTAACACTGTTGTGTAAAGTCAAGAGCAAAGGAGAGGCAGCCTAACGCAGCTGTCATGATAATATATTACCTTACTACGAGTTTTTAAATGGATTATTGTTGCTATGGCATCAGGTAACAGGAAAAGCCACCATGACTGCTGGAGTTGTTCAGCAAAACAACAGCTCTTGCTTATTTTGATGGAAGAACTGTTTTACATAAGCCCCACCTTTTATACCCGGAATTCCACGTTGTGTTGATCCTCCATGCGCCATGTGAGAACAAAGGCAATGGAAAGGGATTATTGCAATTTAGGTTTTTTTAGTCCAACAATTTCTAACATGATCCATCACGTTATTTAACTCCAGTAAAGAGTAAGAATGATAAAAATAACTGGATTTCATCCCTTTCTTGTCAGAATGCAGTGAGGCCCTATAACGTGTTTGGTTTGCTGTGTCTGCTTATTTAGAATATCCTGAGCTGCAAGGGACCCACAAGCATCACCAAAGTCCTGTAAAGGCCTGAAGGTTTTTACAGCTCTTCCCCACTTTTGTCCCCCAGCATTTTACACTTATAAATGACTGGAATTCCACTGACCCAATAAAATAATTTCGACTTAAAGTGGGTAGAAATTGTGCCGAGATCCACAGAGTTTGAAATTTGACTGCGGTCTGTTGAAGCCCAGGAACTTATTGCATGTTTTTGTTTGTTTGTTTGTTTTTTCCTTTTTGTAAATGCAGTAAAAATGTCTGGAAATTAGTAGGAGCTAGAACTCCATGTTGTCTGCAGAGAAGGGAGGTGGAACATTTCCCATTCTGACCCTGCAGGCTTCAATCATCAGGCTCAAAGCAGTAACACACAAGTCAGCCACGAGATGAGTTTGATTTGATTTTGAGATTTTGATGTAGTAATTTGGTAATAGGGCATTTCTGTAGTGAATTGGTTAGTGTTGTTCTGTCCTGCAGGTGGGAGGGCTGCAGCACAGCCAGAGGAGGACTGAAATGATGTTTTTTGGCAGAGCTCAGACAGGAGTGAGGTGTGTCCTTACCCCACAGGCTCAGGAGTGGCTCCTGAAGAGAGCTGTCATTCTATGCAAGAATATACGGAATATCTCGTTTTTCTTCTATACAAGAGTGACAAAACCAAACCCAGTTCTCCAAGTCTTGTCCCTCTCAGTTAAAAAGAAAGGTGTCACACCCCCACACGCCTGGAATCCCTTTCTGTGTGTGGAAGGTGCCCCATTGTGGCCTCTTCTACAACAATGACATTCCAGAAGGTTTTCACACCTCTCTGGATCCCTTGAAAGATGAAGGACAGGACAGACTGGATTATTCTAATTACTTGTAGTTCAAGGAAGTATATCTTTAGATGCAAAAGCCTTAATTTGAAAGTGTGTTGGCTGTGAGAGAAAAGAGAAGGGGGAATATTTGATACAGCTTGGTATTTTCATACTATCCTGGTTATCCAGAAGAATTCCCTCCCCCTTTCAGTGGTGATTTCCCATGCAGAGGAGGAAAGAGCAGTGTTTGCAGGGTGCTGGTGAGAGCTGAAATCCTTGGCCCCTCCTGGCTGCACCAGCCCACTGGAGGTGGCTGAGGTTGCCTAATCTGGTGTGGAAATGATGTTATCAACACTCCAACCTGAATGATGTTATCAACACTCCAACCTGAATGATGTTATCAACACTCCAACCTGAATTCTCCACCTGTGACATATTATTAATGTCCTGTCTTGTAATGTGAATTACTGCCAGGTTGGGAACCTCTGTTCCTTCCCACCAGTTCTTTGAGGTTTTCTTCTGATCTTGGTGTGATTTCTGTCATGCTCTGATGTAGAATTATGGGACTAACAACTTTGAAACCAGGCTTTTGGCTTACTCCTAAATTTGTGCAATGAAGAAGCAGAAGATTAAATAAAAGCTCAAAGTAGGTCCTACTCCAGCTTAATAATGTATTTTTTATTATTATATAGAATTCTTACGGGCTAAAGGTAAAAAAAAAATAGTGCTGAGCTGGGTTAGAAATATCAGGAAAGGCATCTAGGAATGAACAAAAAGAAATCTTTGATCATTTGGGCTAGCAAACTTCAGCTGCACTTTAGTACATCTGGATTTCAATCCATCCCTCATACAAGCAGCTGAAAATAGATTTCATTTTAGGCTTGTGCACCAGCTTACATCATGAGTTTGTCTCAGGAGTCAACTTTAAGCATTACAAAAGATTGTATATAATAGATTGCAGGGTCTGCAAGGGACACAAGGCTTCAGCCTCAGTGACTTCAGTAGTTGTAATGAATATATGTATGGAAAATACAGTAAGGAAGAGGAAAGTATTCCAGAACAGGACTCTGAATTAAAGAATTCCTTGGCAAAAGGAAATTCTCAACCGTACCGAGGAGATGGCTCCCAAAAAGCTTCCTTGTGAGAAAAGTAAATTGATAGTTTGTAGGGAATGCTCTTTAAATTAAAATTTCTCTGGCATTTTTAGAAGATGTGAAAAAATGAAATTAAGTTACTCTTGTTAATGTTCAGGCTTAACAAACTATACCAAAATTCATTTTAGAACAGTCCAGGATATAACAAAGAGAAAGGATGAAGTGACATGCTGCCCAGAAATGTGGTGCACTCCCACATTTCTGTAACTACAATTAAATGCAGATTTTGATGTTCACAAAAAGCAGCTCACTAGATTAAAAAATAGAAAAAATAAGTTTTTTTAGAAGTGTTATCAAGTGCATTAAAACTCTGGTGAATGAAACCATTTCTTGTATAAATATGGGTTTTTTTATGAATACCAAAATATCTCAGTTACTTCCCATTTTGAATGTCAAATTTAGGCCATTATTATCTGGTAAAACCCATGTTTGATAGTTGGGACTGATTCTTTATGGGCCTGATTCTGATTACTCTACACTACCCATGAAATTAATGGAGTGAGAACTTTCACCATTGAAATTTTCACCTGGGTGAGGGGGGAGGATAATTCTCTGACAGGCTGCTGCAGACACTTCAGCATTGAGAACTGAAAGCACAGAACATTTGTTAAGCTTAGCTCAAGTTAAAGAATGTACATATTTTTCAACGTTTCATCCTGTAAAATCTCAGCTGCCAGTCTTGACAGTCCCAGATGTCATTATGGCAAACTCCATAGATATAAGTAATTTTTTTTGCTCCTCTCTATTTGACTAATTCCCTCTCTCACTATTTTTTGTGATTAAGGCTCAGCAATTAAAATTTACAACCATGGTTTTCTGTGAGGTTTCCTATTCCCATGAACTAAGAATGGAAAAAAAAAAAAAAAGTGAAATTCTCATCATAAAAATGAGCAATAACTGTGTAATTAGTGCTTGGTACCATAATTGCAAGGCATATTAGAAGTGCACTTGATGGCATTGTATTATTACTTTGTACACATAAAAGCTGCAGGACCAAGCCAATGAGCTTAAATAATGGTTCTGCTGAAGCTTTCTCAAGCTCAGCCTGTGTCAGGCAGGCTTTTTTGGGACGTGCTGATGGTGTCCCTGAGCTCGTGTGGGGAACTTGGATGTGCACTTCATCAGCCTGGCCACACACTCCCTTCCCCAGCGCTTTTGTGACCAGAGTTAACGTGGTTTTATCCCTTGGGAATTCTGTGCTTTCTGTGTGCTTTGTTCCCATTCCTGTGAGCTGAGGAATATTAGAAGATTTCATTTGGAGGGCTGGAAGTCCCAACATTTAATCTGGAGATCACATCAAACTGCAAAGTATCTCAGACTGAGCATGGAGGAATATATGGGGGGAGGTCCCCCCTGCATTAAAAAAAAAAATATTAGCAGTTGATAATCTTGCACAGCGTGAGCAGTCCAAGGTAGAGGCTTTTATTTCTCAAATTAAAATCTTATTTAGGTACAGACAAAAATGAATACTGGCCCCGGGGGTGAATGAGTTATTTGGGTGATAAAAATGGACAAATGGAATCCTCAGGTGTTTTAGCAGTGCTGAGAAGTTTACAGTTGCTTTGTGTAGTTGCTCTTTCTTTTACTGAGATTCTGAGCTAAGAAAAAAAGACATAAAAGAGGCACATCTCTGATAAAGCTTTTACCATTTTTATGTTATTTCCTATGGACATAAGAATGTGTTTGGTTTTTCAAAAGCAGTGACCTAAAATGAAAGGCAGAGTGCTGTGGCTTGTCACTTTGGCCTCTCACATTGACCATTCTGTCTCCAGGGCTCAGCAAAAGGAGCTGAAATTGAAATTATCTGTCCACGGAGAAAAAAAAAATTACTTGAAGGCTTTGGATTTTTTTGTCATTGACTTTCTTATGTCTATACATTTTGTCCCGGAGTAATTTTAGTATTCCGCTTTTTATGAGTCATAAAATTTTCCTTTCATTGGAAAACACTGAAGCAAGAAGCACCAAGACTCCAGTGATCAGAGCACACATTTGGGTGTCACTCATTTGTCATCACCTCTAAGTCCCCAGTAGAATTCAAGCCCTATAACAAGACTCACCAATTTTCCCTCTCTGTTCCATGGGAGTCTTCTAACTTACAATGTATTTGTATTTCTGAATCTTTTGGGCCACTGTATCCAACCAAAACCTACTGGGAAATTTTGCTCCTGGCAATATTTATGATTGTGTGTATTTAAAGACTGATATCCATATGTTTGGAGCATTAATGAACAGTTCTCAAATTCAATCTACATGGAGAAGTAATTATATGGGTCACTGATTAGGGAGTCTCCCTGACAAAGTTGGAAATTGTCTTGAAAAAGGTGATTTAATCCCCAAGCCTTTGCAGTCAACACAATGCCCTTATAAATAGTGTTGTGGAGTGGTGAGAGCTCACGCCTGAGCAAATTGAAATCTCAGCTGTCTTATCCAAGATGATTAGACTTGACAAAATCAGTCACCCAGGGATATTTTAGAGCACGGCCATGGTGGGATTTAAGGGAAGGTTCTTGTGCTGTAGAAGATTTGTGAGCTGATGAGGGTTAGAAAATTATGTTCTCAGTAGTTGGAACATGAAATGTCGGTTTAAAATGGGAATTATGAGACCGTGGGCTGACAACAGCACAGTAATTACAGCTGCCTCACCTCTGCTGCAGTCCTGTAGCTAAAGGCTAAAGCCACTCTGGAAGCCCCAGCAGCCACCTCAGTGACAATATTCCCTCTCTCATGGCCCAGGTGGAGGCTTTCCAGAATTCCCTTCTGTGGCTCTTCTGAATTTGCTGCATCTTTTACCATGCATGAATAACTCAGAGTTTTGGAGCACAGTCACTCCACTCTGCATTTTATCCCGCAGAGATGCCCAAAAGAGTGTCTAAGAACAGACAGTAGGATTCTTATCGCTGCTTTCCTCTGAAATTTCATCTTAAATTTTCAGTGATCTGCAGTGTTAGTGATGAATCTTGACTCCACAAACACCATAAAACACCCAAAAACTCCCAGGACACTTACACCTCAAACACAGGGATGGTGAGGAGTGCTCTGGGAGCAGCTTACAGCAAAAGGTGACAATTCTTTGTGTGACCTGACCCCCTGGAGCTGAGCCCTGCTGGACTGCAGTCCCCTGGCTCTGCTGGGACCCAATCCCTGCTAAAATCTCCCTTTACAGAAGAGAGCCCAATCCACTGAGCAGCCCCTGCTGCTGACACAGCTTTGCACCTCTTACCCATGGAAGAAGCCTGGAACATCTCCTGAATTATGTATCCCCCATGGCTGAGTCACACTGTGCTCTGGAACTGTGCAGGTGGCTGCCAGATCCCTCCCTGGAAAAACAGGAGATTCTGCACTGCTCTGCTTCCTGCAGAGTAAAACAAAGCATCACCAGAGTGGCAGGCAAGTCTGGAGTACTGTAAAATTTATTCTGCTCTGATGCAGTGTTTACTTCATCTCTGCATTAACAAGAGAAGTTATAAGGGAAAAATCCTGCCTGCTCTAAGCCATTTCATTCTGGCAGATTAGAAAAAAAGGCTTTAGTGGATCTTGCTTCAAGCCTAGCAATCTTCAACCAAGAATTCTCTTCTGATTCCCAAATGCAAGGATATATAAAATTGGTTGTGGTGGTGCAAGTGATACAAGCAGCTTTATTGTGCTGATGACAGCTCACAGATTGCACACAAAGCCCCAACACACTCCGATGTATATGCAATTAAATGGAATGTAAAATCCAAATTGATTTGTGCCTCCTTTCCTTATCACAGCAGTCCATCAGAACACAGTAAATGCATTGGAATAATGGAAAATCCACTTGCTCTTTTCTGTGCCATCTCTTTCAGATAATGTCTGTGAAATTCCTGAGGAATGTTTTTACAGTGCAGCTGTTTGCTTGGCTTTATGCAGGCAATTTGCAGAGCTCTTTTCAGATATCCACCCTCTCAACAGAACCTTTCTGGAAGTGGGACTAAAAGGAAGAATGTAACAAATACTTTATAATCTAAGAGTTTAGAATGTTCTACATCTTAAGTCTGTAGAAAATCGGTGGGTTTTTTCAGTCTTTTGTTTTTTTCACCGTTTTCTTCCTTAAAATGTTTCCAGCTCTCACAGAACAGTGACATCCAGAGGCAGGTTGATGATTACATGTTTGATGATCACGTCTGAATTTGGTTAATAATTATATTTTTTCTACTTTATGCACTTGTAATATATTTTATAGAAGGGAATAGATGATCACAGAGAAGTTACCCATACTTAAGCACACAGCAGTTTATTTCAGATGCTTCTGTTAAAGTACATCAGATTGGGAGACGTTCATGGCACCCATAAATCCAGAGAAATAAAAAGTTGCTAGAATCTCAAGGAATCCAATATTAGTGACTTTGCAGACAGAACAAGGGGGTGTTTGGCTCTGCTGTGGTCAGGAATTCCTTGTGCTGCCTGCCAGGGATGACAGCAGGCACTCACTCTTGGTCTGGTGAGCCCTGAGACGCAGCAGCCTCAGGAGGAAGGGAAAGAAAGTGCTTCAGGAGCTCAGTTCAGTGCTGGTGAGTCAACAGAACTGAAATTCTGTTTCCCTCAGCACAGAGGAAGCCTTCTGTGCACAGAACACACATTAGCACATCTTGCTGGCTTTGGATTTATAGGCACACGAGACAGAGGAAGTCCCTGGCTCCGTGATCCTTTCCTGAGCCATTCTCTGGCTCCAAACCCTCCCCTGCTCCCTCCTCCCGTGTCATCCTGCCCTGGCTCCATGCTGTGACCACATCACAGCCCACACCAGGCACAGCTCATGCATGAAGATGAGCTGATTGCTGTATTTTGGGTAAAACTCTGCCTCTGTTTCCCTTTCCTATTGGCACATCCACGGTTTCTTGTTTGGAATTTGCCCAGGAGATCTGCTGAGTGAACACTGGGGAAGGTGTGCTGAGAATTGACTGTTTCTCCCAGGAGAGCAGCTCTTCATCCTTGATGGGATGTTTTTGGAGGCTGGATTTAGAGCAAGTCCATCTGTTTATGACAGCCTGTCCATCATGTTACAGCATCTGCTATGAAAAAACATTTGTACTGGTTTGGCTTAAAACAAACACAAGTACGAAAACTCTCAACAATAAAAAGTTATTTGATGGGAGAGTGTCAGAAGTAATTATACTGAGTGAAAGCTAAAAAATCCCAGCCAAACAAATAAACTTGTAGAACTAACGTGGCTATTAGAATTAACGTGTTTATGCCCAGACGAACAGCTGTCCAAATAATTCAGTTTAGATTTATGAACAGCGCATGAATTTAGTGACAGCTGGTAATCCTGTTAAGCACAGCAAACCTACAGGCAAAGGATACTACAACAACAGTGCTTTTTAGGGAAAGGTGAAAGAAACCCCAATTCTGTGCAGGGAAGGTGCATGGCCAGGGGGATGGGCACAGGCAGGGCTGAGGGGAGAGGCTGAGAGAGCACTTTTGGCAGATGGGCTCTCAAAGCAAATAAAAGGTGCTCCCAGAGCAGGAGGAAGACTGAGGTAGGTAAGACATGAGATGGAAAACTTTTCCTAATGAATGAACAAAAAGTAGACAAGAAGCAGGATGGTCTGCAGGAGTTGTTTGCCTCCAGCAAGCTCGAGGCGTATTTAAGGCACTTAAGGCCACATTGACTTGGAAAATAACATTACTTTGTTATATGGTCTTATGAACTAACTTGGCTTCTTGTAAAACTTCCATAGCTTTTGATCTTCTTTTTTCCTTCTTCTCATGTACTTCTGCTAAAGTAGAAAAAGGGGCAGAATTGAAATGCATAAGTGCATGGCTTTTATGTGAACTGCATCTCTAATGACTTCCCTTTGTACTTGTATAAATTTAAGCTACTCTGACCAAGTTGTTTTTATTAAATCCAGCCCTCTGAGCCTTTATAATGCTTGGAGTGAGTTCAGGAGGACTAACTTTCCAAATGTAAATGCAGTGGGAGGTTAACACTTGCAGTGGAATAATTTAAGGCGTGCATGAAGTTGCTTTTGCACATTTTTTTCCATGGACTCCTTGCTGGTCTGTTCCCTGGAAGATGTGCTCCAAAAGGAGGATCTCATTTACATGGCTGCATGTTTAAATTGGATAGAGAGAAACTGAGCTTCAGGGATACCAGGGGAAAAAAAAGCAAAAACAACCCAGTAAAAATACAGATCAGTGTATTAATCCTCAAATAGGGAAAATGAAGAGATGGTTTGACCACAGATAAATCATCTGATAAACTGATCCAGAGGAGAATTTCTGCCAGATGTTATTTAAAATAGAAGTGGTGTCAGTACAGCACAGAGGATTGCTGTAATACCAGGACCCATCATGTTTAGCAGGGTTGCTAGGTACTGAAAGATAACAGCAGTCACTGAATTTATTCACCAGCCTCTTGTTTGTGGGGCTTTTTTAAACCTATATTTCTAAATAAATTAAAGCTCCATCAGTGACCTGACTTGATATTAAAATTACAGGCACGTTTCTCCTTGCATTTGAGTATGGCACTCCAAATAATTTCTTCTCTGCTTTATCAGTTGCTGATAATTCATCAGGAATAAGAGAATTCCCCACTGGTTTTATTTCGTTACCTGGTTGGAGGTAACAAACTCTGTGTCACATCCCAGAAACAAGACATGCTTGTGTTTTCTAAGTGACTTTCCAGCATTTCTTCTTACAGACTTGGTCCCCTGCTTTTTCATGACAAGAGGGTGAATGAATATTTCTGTCTTTAAAATGGGAAGGTGATGATTTGAGAAGATGAAGGCTTGTGGTATTTCAGCTTGTGGGATTCTTTTAATTAAAGCAAAACCCATCTGATGGGAAAAAAGACTGAATTTTCTCTTTCTCTTGAGTGCATGGAAGTTGGGCTGTGTGTTTTTGTGGAATATTTGCTGGTGAATCAAAGGCCTGAGCACACATAAGGGCTGGTTCTCACTTTGTGTCAAGGTGTTGGTGTTTGACATTTCTTGGCTGCTGTGGCCTTGCTGTGATTCATCTCAACAGATTAACATAACAGAACATGACTGATGTAACAGCCTGTGACATATCCAAACAACACCAGCAGAGGCCAAGGAATTCCATTTTTAATACTGCTGCAAACAGGATATTTTTTTTTTTTTGAGAGTTTCTTTTCCCTTTCAGACTTTTAAAGTTTTTTGTCATTTTGATCCAAATCCAAGTTAACTTCTGAGATGATATGAGCAGAGTCTCTGAAAAGTCAGAAAGTCCAGAGAGAAAGCCCTGAAACAGAATGAAAGGCTGAATGTGGAACATTTATAATGAAAAAAAAAATCTGAAAGAAAAGTCCCAGTATTTAAATTATGGGGTTTTCAGAAACGCCTGTTTTGCATATGAATAGTTTAGAAGTTTGCTTAACCACAAACCTGAAATTAGGGTCTGCTTTTAGGACTTTTGCTCATTATAAACTTGTGAAAACATCATAATTGCCAGTATTTTTGGTCTGGTGGATATGGCTTTGCATTGAGGCAGAATTTCACTGTACTCAGCCTTTACCATGGGCTGCACTGGAAATGCCATCACCATCCTGTTGCTTTGGCTGTTCCTGAGCTTCTTAAACTTTCCAGCAGTTTATCCAACAATGACCCCCCCATGTATAAAAAAAGGGTTTGGGAGAAAGTTTGCAGTTACAGATGGACAGCTGAGGCCCCCATGAGAACTCATCCATTTCAAACTCTTTTGGAGCTCTGAAGTTTGCCTCACTGTCTCTTTTAAAGTATATTTTACATTGTTTTGTTTGGTTTCTCCTTCCTTCACTTGGATGCAATCATAAATTTTTTTCTGCCCCCGCTTTTTTGGATATATTAAGAGAAGCAATGTCAAATTTTAGATATATCCAATTTTTAATATATCCAATTTTTGGATCAAAGAGGAAGCCAGTGTGGTCCTTTTCTCTGGTCTCTGTGTACTTTCTCTAGAATTATAAGTACTCCTTGGAACATTTGCTCAGAATTTCTTCAGCAGTGTCATAGAAAACTGGGAGTTTAAGAAAACTTTTTATTAAGAAGAGTTTGAATATTTCTTTTTTCGCCATCATTGGAAAAAACCAGGCCTTTTGTTATTCTAATGTGATTTTTTCTATTGGTGGTTACTCCAGAAATAGAACAAGTACTATCCTGGAGATCTGACTTATTTTTCTGTTTCAGAAATTCTGTATCTTCAAACTGTAGCATATAAAATAGCAATCAGTGACTATTGTGCTTTGTTTATTTATTTATAGCTCTGATGAACATCATCAAACCAGAAAGACAGAAGCACAGTAGAAGGAAGAGCTGGAAAAATGAAATGAGAACAGGAAAGGGAAAGCAACCATTAGAGAGCAGGGAGATGACTTTGCTCAGGGTGACAGGATGTGTCACAGAGCTGGAGCAGATTAACCCCAAATCAGCACCATTATCAACACTCTGATTATTGAAGAGTGCTCATTTTAAACAATATGGAGCCATATCACCCCTTCAATACAGAGTTCTAGCTAATGCCTCGATTTTGCTGGTAGACACAATTTTTTTCACATAGATTTTCAAATACTGGCATCTAGTTTGGTTTGGTGGTTGGTTTCCTTATTTGAGTGTGGCTCCTATGTTTTGATTGTTGGTTTTTCAGGTTATTTGTGGAAATCAAATGATCATGGGGTGATGGGATTTGCTTGGATTGCAAGTAATAAAGGGAATAGATGACTTTCATTTTAGTCTAACTTGAGAATCTGCAGCTGTCCTCTGGCAGAGACCTGGTATACAATGTATAGGAAAAGTTATATAAGATTTATAATTTATAGGATGCATTTTTTGAGGATGAAAGCACAAATAGAAAACTTTTGGTGAATTGTTTGTAATTTGTGTCTAATCTTAGCTTTATTATGTTTTAAATGACAAGATGCACATACATGCTAGGACTTGGAATCTTCTGCTCACCAAGTTCAATGTTACATATTGCAAACAGCTTCACCATGTAATTTGTTTTACAAATAAAAAAAAAATCTATCTTTCTTTTTCTTTTTTATTTTCCCTTTGTTATTTCTTCCCCCCACTATCCACCTTGGAAATCCATTCCAGAAAAGATACTCCTTCCCTTTTACAGCTGGGAGTTTTTCTCCAATCTCCAGCAAGTTCCTATAAATATGCCAGTTGCTCTTCTAACTGGAAATTGCTTGGAGATAGATTTATTTATATGAACTTACCTTTGCCAGCCAGTCAGCAGTAAGGAGTTCCACGATGTGAATATCAGCATTCACATCTCAGTGTTCATGAGACACAAATAATAGAGGATCAGTGAACAGTAATTGCAGTCTTACATCCATGATGTGCTTTACTCACAACTGAATTATTAAGATACCTGACTTGAGCCCCCAAATGTAAGAACTTCTCTCTTACCTGTTGTCATCCATCCAGCAGCTGCTGCTTCATCTGAAGTGGAGGGTTTTGATAACCCATCACTCTTCCATCATGTGCAGTTTAAAAGAGAACCTCAGTTTTGAAACAGAGAGAAGAAATAACCATCTTTGGAGTGCTAATCTGCTGATAGAACCTGTGCACATTCCTGGGGAGCAGAGAGGGTGACAGTCAGTTTAGTTCTTACAGAAATAAAAGAAAAGTTGGGAAGGCAGTAAGGGAGTTTATCTTGTCCTCCCCCACCTCATCAGTTACTGTCAGAGTCTTGAGGAGTTCCTCCTGCTGGGATAGAATCCTGTACCAAGAGATTTGCAGCCCCTGAATTCCTAACTTACCATCTACTTGCTAGGAGATGCTTTTAAAAGCATTATTTTTGAGAGATTTGAGAGATTTTGAGATATTGCAGGTTTGAGATAAAAAAATCTGTGAGGGAAAAGAGATGTGCAGGCTCTCAGTGGTGCACACTCATATCCAGAATATCGAGGGCCAAGAGCATTTTCCAGCATAAAATCCATTATTATTCCACAGTTCCTGTTTTATCTCCAGTGTAAATATCAGGAAATCTGAATATATCTTTTAGTATTTCAAATACAGTGTATAACGATTTATTTTTTAATGATCATGAAAACTGGGACAAACCCTTCTTACCAGAGATGTCAGCACACACCTTTCTCCTACACCTGGTCCTGGAGAGTGGATCCAGGATTTTTCTGGATGGTTTGGATCCATGAAGTTCCATGACCTGCTGCAGGTTCAGTTGTTGCAATGAATGCTGTGTAAGTCTCCACTCTTACTCCCCTGCTGGTCTGTTGAGTTTCTTCCAGGCACATCTCTGGAGCACTTCCTTGGTTTTTAAGAAAGCAGAATTTGCATTTCACTCAGATTTTTTTATTTTAAAGCCAGATTTCTACTTTTCTCTGTCACTGCCAGAGAATCATTAGCAAATGCTGCAAGATTTATGGTCTTGGAAATGTCTACAGTAGATCATAGTCTTTAACTACTGAGGATGATGCAGGGAAAAGAGAATGTGTGTTTAGACAAGATGAATTGTGTTTGTCTTTCCACTTACATTGAAATATTTATGTGCATTCTTGTAACATTACGTTGGAGAATTTGCATGTTACCCATGTGTCAGGTCGGATTAAAGATGACTTGACCTTAAACACAGAAGTGTGAATAGCAGTATGAGTACTTTATGTGTAGCATGTTCTACTCACAAAACCAATTATCTCTTAGAGCTCTTTTTTCCTCTGGAAGATTTTATTTCCTAATTGCATTCCTGTGATCACCTTTATACTTTACCATATTTCACTACAGTACACAGATATAAAGTATAAATTAATTTCTTTGCTAGAGCAGCTGTGGAATCAGCCTCATCCTGTATTCCATTTGGTGGTGGGAACCAGCGGCAGAGATTTTAAATAAAACTGCAAGAAATTTTTGAAGTGAATAAAATTTTCATTAATTACTCAGAAGGTAAATTTCCTCCTCAAATGCATTTCTGATTGATGGTATCCTGTATAATCATAGACTTCATTTGCAGATATTTTACTGGGGGGGAGGGGGGGGGGAAATCCGTGTTATTGTAAAACTTAGCATTATTGGAACTCCAGATATTTTTGGGTTTGGTTGTTTTACTGTGCTGTGCTTTTTAGTGTAGCTGGCTTCTCAAAATCCAGTACATAATTTTGTGCAATATGAACCAAAGAACTCTTCTCACATTGAAAAGACATTTCTTTATAAAAATTGCCTGAGCAATTTGTCCAGACAGGTAATTCAGATGCATGAAGCAACGAACAAAAGGTGATTAAGGTGTGTGGGCAGTAGAACTACAGAAAAGAGTCATGCTGAAAATCCAGGGTCTCACATTCTTTGAGAAATTTGTAATAATCTGTGGTTTCTTTAATTGGGATGTTCCTGAATGTCTGCAGAAGGGCAGGGCCAGGCACCAGAGCCCCCACAAGCTCTGAGTGGAGCTGAGAGCAGCTTCAGTTCTTCCAGAAATTCCCATTATTCTGCTCTGCCCACAGAAGTGGAGGCAATCCCAGCAGAGCCAGGAGAAGGCCAGCACAACCCTGCTCAGAGCTAAACCAGCCAGGATGGGATGTGACAGGGAAAATAACAGCAGGAAAATCCTCTCCATCACCTTCACTCTGGCTTTGCTGAGCCCTGACTACGAGCCAAGCCAAGCCCACTGCTCAGTGACTCCTGCTAATGGAAGAGAGGCTAAAAATGTCATGCCTTGTCCCCTTGTTTTTCTAGTGGACTGAGATATTTTAAAAAAAGAAAGCTCAAGCATTTCCCATTTTTCCCATCTGTATTTATTCATTAATCAAAGCTACCACTGATTGTGCTGCAGCTCAGCCACTCATTCCCCAGGTCACTGTGAGTCTCACACAGCTCTGAAGTAGCAACACTCATTTATCTCAAAGTGCTATAACTGATATTTAAAGGTCAATATTGGCTCAAATCATCTGTGGGTTTGAGTGCTCAAAAACAACAGCAGCAATGCACCCACTCACAGAGGAAATCTCTGGTCAGCTGCTTTAATCCTAAACAATTGTACTTATCAAAAGTGAAGACATGGCTTTTGGGAGCTGGTATTTCCCTTTCTCTATAGGCAGGAGGCATTGCTTTATGAGAAACATTTGTGATCTGGTATTTCTTTGTGAAAAGCCTGAATTATTTTTGTCGGGAAACTTTCTTATTTTCCATCACAATAAATTTTGCAAAAGGTTCTACTATTTGTCTAGATAGATGTTATTAATGTCAAGCACTTAGGAGGAGTAAAAATACCAAAATGCTCAATAAAATATTCTTCAATCTTAAGAGAAAATATCTATTTAAATATAATGGGAAAGACTATCAAAGGGTAGCATAATTTGAATAAATAGACATTATTATACATAGAATCATGGGATGGTTTCAAGGAACCTTAGAGATCATCATGTTCTAATTCCACTAGACCAGGTTACTCAACATCATAAATTACAGCAAAACTTCCTTCACTCTATTCAGTGTAGGCATATGGAAAAGCAGGATTTTCCCTGTCCTAGCCATCTTCTGCTATCAAGAGAATGAATATTTTCTGAGGTTTTATATTTTCTTTTTTTTTTTTTTAATGGAGTGATGTGAGAGGATTTTTCACAAAGCCCTTTTGTCATGCAATCTGTAAAGCAGAATTCATCAGTTTTCATTGTAGCATTTGAGTGTCTTCGTCATCCCTTCTGCATTCCACAGCTGAAGTCAATTAGAGCCTTCCACTGCCTTCACCCAGTGCCTTGACAGGGCTCACAACAAGAATTGTTTCATATTTAGCCTAGAAAGGAAGGATTAAAGGTTTTTCAATCTCATGGCTTCCAGTAAATGCTTTAAATCTTTGAAATGTAAATTCAGTTAATTCTTATTTTTCAGGTTTTTTCACTTTATTTATCAGAGGCACCTGGAGTCAAGCCTTCACTGTGCAAGCCAGCCCATTTCTCAGCTAGGTGGAAAAATTATCAGTGATTGTGGCACATGTCATGCTCCTGTTCATGTGTGAGCATCTCTCACCTGAGAGCTGACCTGGGGGACCACGAGGTACACTGGACACAGATTTTGGGCTCCATGAGGCCTGGAGCTTTTGATATTATGCTTGACACGTCAAATATTTGAAATTAACAGTCAAGCATCTGTTTAACTGTCAGGAATCTGCTAAATGTGTGATTCTAACCCAGGTAAATCCTGTCCTAGTGATTTCAGTGCTGGCCAAGGCTGTAAGTTGGGACACAAGTCTGACAATATTACAGTGAAATAAAAAAGATTCAGTTCCTGGTCTCGGGTTGACCTTTCTCATTTCTTACAGATGCACGCCTGACTCCACATGGCTTTAGGGGAAGAGCTGCTCTCAGATTTAGGGATAAAGCAGTATTTGAGCAGGACAGCTGCTCAGCTGGTGTGAATTAGCAGAGCTCTGCAGGAGTCAGCAAACATATGAAGGATTAAGAGCAGCTCACGGCCTGGCCTGGCATCATTCTAACATCATTTCTTAACATAAGCCTTAAAAACCTTTCCCTGACACACAGCCAGGGAAAACACTAGGTAACAGCACAAGCCTGGCAAAACTTGCTGCCCATTAAGAAAATATCTTACCCTGAGGAATGAGCTTCATAAGCTCCTCCAAGCAGCTTGATAAGGAACACTGGGGAAGTTGGCTCCGAGTGTCAGGTGTGAGTGTTGTGGATCCTTGCATTTTATGCATTTAGCATTTGTTTGGCAAAAGGAACGGATGTTTTTTCCCCGTGCTGAGTTTCATTCTGGCAGGGTTGCAAACCGGTATTTTATGAGCATTACTGTGCTCTGAGCTCCAGAAAAAGCTGCTCAGTGAGCAAGCTCAGTCTGCTTGAATTCTTTACAGGGCCTTGTGCTGACCAGCATCTTGTCTGGCTGTGTCTGGAAGCTGCAGTGCAGGACAGAACATGAGATTTCTGGGCGTATGAGGCTCAACACTCAAGTCTAAATCCATATATTCCCCATTCTTTCACATTTCAGAAAACCCCAAAAGGTTGACAGAGCTCAGACAGGAGCATCTCGTGCACCCTTCATGCTTTGTTTACAGGGAACTCATTGATGCAGAGAGCAAGTGCCTCTCCATTTCCACATGCAGTGAGGCAAGCTGCTTGCAAATAGCGCAGTTCTCACCAAATGAATCCGTGATCTTGGTGCTTTTTCTTTAAACTACCTTGTATTTATTTGTGTGTTTCTGGAATGCCATCGTGGAGACTTCTCAGAGTTAACTGATTTACAGAGACACAGAAAGGAGATGCACATTGCAACACTCAAGTGTTGTTTGTTGTTTGGACAGGTGTAGTGCATGATGAAATGTAAGGTTTGGTGCTTCTGCTGGGAGTTCCAGGATTAGGTCATTGAAGGTGTAGATTAAATAATGGCCATTATGTTTAATCTAATACTTGCACTATCATCTAGAAGGAAAAACATTAGGATGTTTTGGTATGAGGAAAGGTTAATTTTTATATTTCAGCCTTCAGTAATACCAGAATTTCACAAAAAAACTCTGTTGTGGTGCATCTGTAGAGCAGCATCCTTCTTCTGACGTGCTTAAGTAACTCCCTGGATACAAAGTCCATAGAAATCCACACTTTGCCTAAATTTCTCTTATTCTAACACTTGTTTTTTTCTAGCAGCTTGGGTTGGATGTTCATAGCAGGGTTTGGGTAGTGGTGTGGTTTCTGGGGGAGCTGCTGGGAGCTTCCCCCAGGTCCCACAGAGCTGAGTCTGTTTTACCCGTGGCAGTAGCTGGTGACTGATCCTGATCTCTCCCTGTCCTTTTCTTCACCCACGAGCTTTTTGGTTTATTTTCTGTGCCATCCAGCTGAGGAGGGCAGTGATAGAGTGGCTTTGGTGGGCACCCAGCCAGGGCCAACCCACCCCAGAGCTAAAATGAAAGCAGGTAAAACGTGGGCTAACAACAACATTCATCATATTAATTCATTTATCCAATATTTGAGGAGATTTGCAGTGGAATGAAACAATATGTAATGTAAAGGCACCAGAGTATTTCTCTCTGCAAGGTTATATTACATTTCTTTTCTCTGTTTTTTTCACCAGTTTATGTTTTATTTAAATCTTGCCTCAACCATCTCTCTCCATGCTTATGAAGTGCTGAACAAGTCTAAAATATTTCCGTGGTATAAGGAGTGACCTCTATTTTATGTGGGAGTAAAATCCTTTGCATAATCCGAGTCAGAGGAGAATGCTCCCAGAATGTCTTGCATCTTCCCTTCTTCCTACTTTTAATTTAAATTACGGAAGATCAATTCCTGTTTTATCTGTGCAGCAGGGGAAGCGAGTGAAGGGAGCCGTTTCCTTTTTAGTGTCAGTTTTCCTCAGCTCATTTGGCTTCGGTGGCTAATATGTAATTTGCTCTCTCTGATGATGTAATTGATGATTACAGTGTCTGCCTCCCTGACTTTGTTGGAGGATCAGAGTTCTCTACTTCAAAAAGGCACACATGAGAATCAGGTGCTGTTATATTCACTATTTAGCAAAACCAGGCTCTTTTAATGACAGAATAACTTTGTTCTTCTGACTTCAGCAGTTTGGAAAATAACTTGCGTTTAGTCTGTCCAGAGGGCAGCACACTGGCTTCTAATTCCAGTAATATTATTGGTTTGAATTCCATTGTGGAAATATGACAGGAATTATTGAGCAGAATATATCTGAAAATTATTTATGACAGGAAATTGCTCTCCAGTTATTTAAAAATTAGACACTTCTGTGTTTGATTTGGTATTTTTATTTGCATGTATGGAAGGAGAGGCGAAGGCAACATTGAGTGAAAATGTCTTTGATCACTGGGCTTTTTTCTTTGAAATTATCTGGTTAAAAAGCGGTTATTTTTATTTTTAAATTATCTGCTGGACATAACACTAATGACTAAACAACGATCTATGTAATTTTTTCTGAGATAAAGAGGGGCTTGGGATTTAAAGTGTTCTGAGGTCAGATAGTCATCTGGTGTAAATTGGTGTATCTCCATGTGTATTAGATGTGGATCTGGCTCATTTTTGCTCTTCGTAATTGGTACTGGCATAGGAAACTCCTCAAATTGCAAGGCTAATTTAAATAATTGGGGCAGGCATGGGAGATCTGATAGCAGGGGGCTTCAGCACTTTATCAGATGTGTAGCTTCTGTTTTACTGCAGGAAAGAAAAAGGCCAAGAACATTTTATTGGATTTAGGAGATACGAATGCTGTTGTTATTATTTAATAATTAAGTGGATGTTAGAGCTCACCATTTAGGTAAATAAGTGAATATTAACCAATGAGCAGGTTTTCAGGAGAGGGAAGAGGCTTTCTACCTTTTCTCCGTGGAAAAGAAACCTTGGCACATCTGGGATTTCTTCCTTTCTTGCTTTAAAACAAAAGGAAGCTTTTGTGCTGTGTGCACATAAGTCCAGCATCAAAGACTGTTCTCAGCTTTTCCTTTCAGGTGTTTTAGAGAGAAAATCTCTGCAGATAATAGTGTGATAATTCTTGAGGCTAAAGCAGACGATCCCAGGGTGATCCTCACCAGTGCCAGCTCCTGATGGGCTTTGGTTTGCTCTGGCTGTGCAGCCCAAGCTAAAACCACAGGATACCTCTGGAAAGTTTGCCCTGGGGGAAGATAAACTGAAACAGGCTGGTGATTAACGAGGAGGAGCAGAGTGTGGGAGGAACTGGGCTCTAAGTTCTGCTCACTCTAATTCTGGGTGCTTAATTAAAGTCTTCTGAATTTAAGCCTGAAGTCTTAAAGATAAACATGTCAAAAAATGAGAGGGTCTTTTCTTTCTCCACGAGATAATTCTGTGAACTGTTTTGACTGGAAGGAAGCAGCGCTTTGGTAAAATTTTATTTAGCATGAATTAGATAGGGCTACTGGCTGTCTAGTGTTTCCTCCAGATCATTTCATATTTCTCCATCAGGCTTTCCTTGCATTTTTAGTAATTATGTGACTGCCATTTGGAAGCAAGAACTAGACAAATAATACTTGGTGATCTGTCTTGTTTAATGTTTCTCAGGAAATTTTACTCAAGTTTACAGATTTCAGGTCTTTGCTTCTCAAAGGGCAGGTCCATATCATTCCACTGTAAGTGAACTTGGTCTCAGTTTATGTTCATGAACTGTTGCTGTTTTCTGACTTCTCTTCTTAAACCCATCCCAGCAACGTGACTTGGCACAGCTCAGAGACTGGATTGGGTGGGTTGTGTCCTCTCCTGGATAAACACACTTTAAAGACATATTTCCATGAATTTTAGGATGTGTTTTAAAGAATTGCAAAGAACTTGCAGCCAGTTTTTTCTTCTAATGCACAGTTCTGTCAGTAACCTTTGACAACAGTGTGACTTTTTATAACAGAAACCATTTCACAATTTCCTAAGTCATCTAGAGCGTAATTTGGTGATGAAAATTGTGTATTGAGATGGAAGATATTAACCTGCTTCCAGCCTCTGAAAACTCCATGCACATGATACAGAAATGGATCCAAAACTCAGTGGACAGGATCAAGTAGACAAAGTTTCTTCATCCTTGTCATTTCGAACATTTTTTCATTAATAACTGATGATGTCATCTGAAAAGTCAGCAGAAAGCTGGTGCTAGTAGCAAATATATCATTTAACAACCTAGAAAGCATAAGTAAATGCAGAATTTTATTGGATGTTATTGCATATGTCTACACCCCTCTGCTGTGGTTCTGCCTCGTACTCCTCATTAATGAAATGCTCTGATCCTTGTGGCATTTGCAGTGGGAGGTGACAGATCAAAGCCACCCAGGGCTCTGTCCTGGCTGTGGCAGGGAGGTCCCAGTGCTCAATAAAGGCACCTTGAGGACAAGAACAACATGTACCCAAGTTGGTGACACCAAAAGAAGGCCCTGAACTGACCAGTCCTGTCTGGCCAAAACTCCCTGCAGACACAGCAGGACCAGGGCAAAACTCACCTCCTCACCTGTGCAAAACTCACCTCCTCACCTGTGCAAAACTCACCTCCTTACCTGTGCAAAACTCACCTCCTTACCTGTGCAAAACTCACCTCCTTACCTGTGCAAAACTCACCTCCTCACCTGTGCAGAACTCTCCTCCTCCTGGGAAGGGCCCTGCAGGAGAATCTGGGCATCTTGTTAACGTTATTTAGAATAGACAAAGGGATTAAAGATTAAGGAGAACAGAACAAAAATAAAACTCCTCTCCAGGAGTGGAGAGAACCTTCTTGTGTTCTCACCCTACCAGAAAAAGGCAGTGATTAATCTGCCTTTGCAGATTTTCCCAGATGCCCAGTGCATGCTGCAGGGTTTTGCATTCAGGAATATGATGAGATGCTAACGAGTTTAAAGCTTTTGGGAAACAAAGTGAAAGAGTTTCTAGATGCCAGGAACATCCATCATTTACAGTCTAGCAGGAAAGAGTGGAATTGCCCCATCCCACGTGCAGGGCTAATTTTCTGTAGGTTTCCTGGAGAGAGGAGCTATCATTAGACAGCACAGAGTTTCTGCAATTAGCTGGTTAAGCAGCGTTTCTTCTTTAAAGCAGCATAAAAATGACACGTTCAGGCACAGCACATTAGATTTCCTTCTAAGTGGCTATTCCAGGGAATGGTATTTGTCCTAGAACAGAAAGGTCAATGATAATTGAAGAATGTCAATAATGGCCAGAGTCACTACAAAAAAAAATCATATAAATCTGCTAGATCATTTTATATGTTCTTTCTTCAGTGATATCACAGGAGGTGATAGTCCCACAAGTCAAATTCTGTAATAGGAAAGCCCTCAACCTATCCTTCAAGCTTTTAGAAAGAAATATGTTAAATTACTGCATTTATCCTGTAGCATATTTCTTTTCCATTGGTGTTTCTAATGGCTACAGTCAGGGGTGTTCAGTGTATCAGCTGTTGTATTGGCAGTGGATAAAGTGGGAAGAGCATTGAATTAAAATTCTGGAATCTGTTGGCACATTTTCAACAGACTTGATGGAAGAAATACGAAAATATTCAAGTTGTATAAGTCAGAAGCAAAGAAAAAAAGAAAACAAACCCAAACAAACGAAACTAAAATGGAATAAACAAGCAAAACGCCAACACCCCAAAACACCCACAGCAACAGACAAGAGAGAATCCCAACAGACAGGAGCAGCAAGAACTCAGTCATCTTCAGGGTAGCTGTTCACACAAAAACCGAGTTTTGAAGTTCTCCATCAGTAGGTATTTGTCAAAAGTCAGCACAAGAAAGTCTTCTTTTTCTGCTTAGTTTTGAGTTTGAAATTCAATAGACTAAAGTAATCAAAGGTAGGAAAAATGACAAAAAGATTCATTGTGAAAGTTCTTGCGTTACTCTCACAGCTACAGTGGTAGGGAAACTATCATGGAATGTAATCCAAAGAAAGCTCTGCTGGACCAGTTCATTCTGGCAGCTCCATCTGGAATGATTCCAGAGCAGCTCATCTTTTATTCAAAGAAAATTTGAAAAGGGATTTGGCTTGGCATAATGTCTCATCTATAGAACAGTGAAAGCAAAAAAGTAAATAAAAATAAATGCAATAATGAAGGCATGTCAAAACATTAAGCCACACTAAAAAAAAACAAACAAACAAAAAACAAACCGGCATAAAATTGACGAACAGAAAGGAATATGAAATAATAGAAAAAATAATGAGAAAAACAGTAGAATGAGTGAAATAAAAGCAAGTAGGAAATTACAAGTCAGGAAAAGGAGCAGTAGAAAATAGGAAACAGAAGGAACCATGTGGAGAAAGCAAATAAAGCACAAAAATATGGAAAATAAATTTAAAGGTGAAAAATGTATTATTTGCTTGGGGTTGTTTCCCTTGAAAGAATTTCAAACATTGAATTGTTATATTTAATTCATATCTATTGTTTGAGGTCTAAATGGAACTTGTGTTGGTTTATCCAGTAACATAAAGATTATTTTTGCCTTGAAAGTAAGGAAAATAGAAAAAGAATTCTGTCAGTTTGTAACTTTTACAATTAAAACTGAAATTTTTAAAAATTGAAATAGCCAGTGAAGGCCAATTTTAACGAAGTGTGTGCTTTTGAAATAATGGAAATTAAACTTTAAAACAAGCTCTTGGCCAGGCTCTGGGGCAGGGGGACACAGCACAGGGCCACTGAACTGGCACTGCTTGTCCCACAAGCGAGCTTTTGGGACAAGCTCAAAATTGGGGAAATTTTGTGAGGCAGAGAGGAAAGTTTGTTACTGTGAGTTTTCAGTGCCGTGCTGTTCTAACCTGCACGCTCTGAACTGGTGTGTTCCAAGTGACTGAAGCACAGAGTTTCAGTGCCAGCTGGATTGGGACAGGCTGGGCTTTGTCTCTGCACACACCTGCTCCTCTGTGGGTCCAACGGGGATAAAATCTTCATCAGAGCTCTGAGCTCGTTCACACTTGTAAGGGAAATCTCAACAGTAAAAAAGGATTGTCCAAACCATTGAAACATCCTGGGATAGCAGAAGTGTGGGCTCACTTGGTTAGAGCTTGGAACCAAAGCCTAATTTTCCTTTTCGTACTGAAACCGCCTTTTGAATACTGACAGCCATAAATAACTTTCATCCAGAGGCAGCTACTGAAGTGTGAGTCCCAAACTTTAGGGCAGAAACATATGAAGGATTTATGAAGTCAGATAGAGATACACAAGTATGAGAGACCTGCAGTCTGTCAAATCACCTGAGATTTGTAGGTTGGACTCGGCTGAATTAAAGTAAAACTCAGAAAGCTGCTGAAACTCTATTCTACCTCTTTGATCCCTCCCCTAAAAATCAGGCTAATGGTTTGTATTCAGTTCTGCTGAATGTCCAATACAGGCATTTATGGGAGGCACAGACAATGTGAACCATAAACAACTTCATTAATAATTACATAAATATTATTCCCATGTAAGCAGATTCCTCCCCATCCACTCTCATTCCAGTTATTGGGAACGATGCCGTGTTCAATTTACCAAACAGAGGAGAGCTACTTATTGTGGTGGGAACAAGATGCAGACTGCATTAGGATGGCATTTCATCTTATCTGTTGGAGCTGCTGGGATTATTCCTTCCTTCTCCCGTTTCAAAAGGAATTCATTATGCTGTGATGTACAGCAGCAGGATGGCTCCCTTTATAAAATTATTAGGCAGCTTTACAATTAAAATTGCCGTCTTTTGTCCCGTTGCTGTTGTTTATAAGTGAGAAGAAAAGAGGAATACTAAGTAGGATTATTGTAAAGTACGTGCTTGTTCTCCAGGAGCGTATTTTCCATTTTCTTATGAAGCACTGATGTTGCTCTAGCGTGTTTTATTAATCAGATATATTATTTATCTGGGAGCAGTGGAAGCCCCCAGCTGGCTCTGGGAGCCCTACTGTGTGACTGCTGCACACACATGTAGTAATAAAAGAATAAAAGGGATCCTGCCTGGCTCTGTGCAGAAGGTTACAACCAGCACAGCCACAGGTCTGCTTGCTCCAGGCCTCGTGAGCCAACAGCTTCATTCCCATTTTGTTAACAACATCCTCTCGCTGCCATGGAGCCCACACAGAGCAATTGCTGCATCCAATTAAATCACCATTAGGAAATGGCAACAGATTTTGTTAAAAAAAAAAATTTACATAAAGGGAATTCTCCTGTCTTACGGTATTGCAGCCTGATTTTCCCCTGTATCAATTCTTGATGGGATTGTAACCCAAAGGACAAAGCAGAGCTTAGTTTTTATTGTATTGCTGTTCACAAGTGGGACTCTGCTGGGTTTACAGTAACACATGGAGCTGTTGAATGCAGTAGGATGGAGACTGGGAGAGCTGGGAATGCTCACCTGGACAAGAGGAGGCTCCAGGGAGAGCTCAGAGCCCCTGCCAGGGCCTGAAGGGGCTCCAGGAGAGCTGGAGAGGGACTGGGGACAAGGGATGGAGGGACAGGACCCAGGGAATGGCTCCCACTGCCAGAGGGCAGGGATGGATGGGATTTTGGGAAGGAAATGCTTTTAGTTTAAAATGTGCCTTGTGCAGCTCTAGCAGCAAACCCACCTCAAGTGAAGAGTGTGATTTTGTAAAGCCACAGAGGTACAAAGATCCAGTCAGAAGGACCAGAATGGGTTGGTAGCTGGACTGTGAAGGCTGAAATGCCTGGAAACCCCTTGTGCTAATCACCAAATAGGAGCCAAACATAAATAAATGCCTTTATGGCTGTAAATTCGGTGGAGTTGTCTGGAGCTTTGTAGACGAGGGAGTCTGTGACCCTCCTTGTGAGTGGTGAGTGTGCTCACCCTGCCCAGGCAGCAGAGCAGGGCTCAGGCTCCCAGGTTTCTCTAGGAAGGTGCACATGAAAGGTCACTGTCTGCAAGGACAGAGTCCATGGCTGCAGCATGGAAAAATGATGGATTCCTCAGTTCTTTGGCACTGAGACATCACTGCTGAGACTCATGTACCTTCCTGGGATCAGCAATGTAATTTTGAGATTATAATTTAGGAAATAGGGAGAAAATATGAATTAAGCCCAAGTACAGGAGCCAGGAGACATTATGAACACTGTAGCTATTAATTCTCTACAAAGAAGAATAAATAAGACAAAGGCTTTGATTCCCTCTCTCTCTGGGGTGCATTTGACATTCCCCGTCTGTCACAGCATGAACTTCCTTTTTTTCTGGGCAAGTCAGACCGCCTCTGCTTTCAGCAAGGCAGAGATGCAGTGGGAGAAGAACCACCGTGGCTTTAAAATTAGTGTAGTCTTATTTGTCTTTTCAAGTTCATTCATGTCACTTGCCACCGGAGCCAGAGTGCAATCTCCTTTTAATCATTTTTCATTCCCCCTTGAACGGTCACAGTGTAGCCAGCTAGGAACAGAGATGAAAAAGTCCACTTAATTTGGTTGCTTTTCATCAGGAAGTTCACTTGGTGCAGAGCCACTCTATTAGCCCAGCGATGTCAAGGCAGCTCAAGACATTAGCTGTCAGAGGAGCTCTCCACAGCCACCTGCTATTTACATGCAAAACATGCCTCCCTGGTGAGCCTCAAACTGTAAACACATTTCCAGAAGAAAACTACTGACTTAAGCTATGACAGAAACTTTTTTTTCTTTTTGTTTTTTCTTTTACGTGATCTGGAAAAAAATTCCCATGTTGTCAAAAGACTGTGAGAAGCCCCATTAGGGAAGAGCTCTTATTGCTTTAAATGCTTCCACAAAACTGCTTTGATTTTACTTCTGCAAAAAGGTTATAATTTATTTGTCTCCTCACTCCTGTCTACCCCATAGCAACGGTGATTACACACAAATAATAAAATCCGATGGTCTTGCCTTGCAGTGTGACAGAATCTCTGCTGCAATGCTAATATGGTTATTTATAGCTTTGTGCTAATTCAGCTCTGCTGAATGATGCTCTGGAAGGTCAGTTCCCATCCGTCTGTGCCTGTTTGCTGCTCGGCTGAGCACGTGGGCTTCTGTTTTCCCCAGATCCACCCAGCAGCTCTTGAATGAACCAAAATCCTTCTACTTCTTCCCCTTCCCTTCGTTCCCTCATCCTCCAGGCCCCCAGAGAACAGGAACTCTTTTAGCATGGCCCCAAACTCCTGACAGTATCAACACCTTCTGGTGATCTGTGCTCTAGGGATGTCTGATGGCACCAGGTGGGTGTGGGTAGAGATTCTGTCAGAATTTCTGCCGGTGACACGGATTGAATAGTGAAAATTGATTAAACATATGCCCAGTTCAGAGGCCATTTGGTGATCTGAGTTCCTACTTAGGACAGCAGCACAAACAAAGTGTTGGTATAACTGAAAAGTTGCGCAACCCAGCCGAGAGCAAATGCAGAACCTGTTAGAGCTTTTGCAAACAGATCATTATTTTTTCTGAGAGGAACTGCTAAAGTGTATCTTTATATATTGGTTCTCGTCTAACTGTGTAAGAAAGTTCATTATTCAGGAATTTTAAGATCTTATCCTCCTGATATGAGAATTAGAGAGGTGTATTAGTAAGGCAGCAGATACTGCTTTGGCATCAGATGGAATTTCATTAAGATTAAATTTATTTCAGTACATTTAGAAAGTAATTATTGCCACAGAAATGTTATGCCAGTCTGATATTTTTTTCCTGTTAATACAGAGCCCAAAACTCTGGGTTATGTCAGGCTAAGTTGGTGGTTTTAATGTAACAATTCTCTGAGTTTCTCGTCCTTTATCCTTCTATATTCTGAATTTGGGCTCCTCCTTGAGATTGAAAGGGGACATGGGGAAGAGTATGACTGTATTACTGAAAGAAATCTGCATATGGAATCCCAAGCAGGCAACTTCTGAAGGAAATTGGAGCTATTTCAACTATGCAGAACCCAGTTTGTGCAGAAAGATAGATTAGGTGACCTATTAGGAGTTTTTTCCATTTCTGGTTTTATGCTTCTGAGAATACAATGCTTGCCACCAATGCCTGAAAGTCATTATTCCAATGTTCCTTTTCTGCTGATGAGAGATACGCCCCTCAGAGATTTCTACACATTCTTGGCATCTAAGAGATGGCAAATTAGGCAGGGAAAATGGGAGTAAGCTACAGGATATTGTAATGCCTAAATGGAAAAATAATGGACTTCCATCTCAGAATATTCCATCTACCTACAAAGTACCTGAAAGGTTATTTTGATGTGACTTTTTGGACTCAAATTTCTTCCTGTGCGTATTGCGGGTAGAAAATGAAAACGATGCAACAAATTTGAAAATACGTAAATAAACCAGGAATAGAGTAAATTAAACCCATCAGTCCTGGCCGTGCTGCTGCTGCCCCAGCCCAGCAGAGAAATTCCCTGTGCTGGGAGTGAGGAGGGCAGAGAAATCCCCCTGTGCTGGGAGTGAGGAGGGCAGAGAAATTCCCCTGTGCTGGGAGTGAGGAGGGCAGAGATTGTCCCAGGGGTGGTCACAGCCATGCCCTGCTTTGGTGGGAGCCACACAGCACCTGCAGAGCACTGCAGCAGCAGGGATTGCACATCTGGGGCTGCACATCTGGGGCTGCCCCCAGGGAATGGGCACAGCGCTGAGTGCCTGAGGAAGTGATAGAGACAGGCTCAGCCAAGGCTAAATAAGAATCACAGAATACCCTGAGCTGGAAGGGACCCTGGGGATCCTGGAGTGCAGCTCCTGGCCCTGCACAGACACCCCAGCAATCCCACCCTGGGCATCCCTGGAGCGTTGTCCAAACACTCCTGGAGCCCTGGCAGGTTTGGGGCTGTGCCCATCCCTGGGGAGCCTGGGCAGTGCCCCACCACCTTCTGCAGAAAGAACATTTTTTAATATCCAACCTAAACCTCCCCTGACACAACTTCAGGCTGTTCCTCGGGTTCTGTCCCTGGTCAGAGAGCAGAGATTGGTGTCTGAGCCTCCTCTCCCTGTCACGAGGGAGCTGTAATTGTGCTGAGTCTTCTCTCAGGCTCCTCTTCTCCAGCTGAACAAGCCCAGCACCCTCAGCTGCCCCTCTCAGCCCTTCACCAGTGCTGGATCCCTTCTTTGGACACTCTCTAATACTTTAATATCTTCCTTACATTGTGGTGCCCAAAACTGCCCCAGCACTGGAGGTGAGGCTGCCCCAAAGCAGAGCAGAGCAGGACAATCCCCTCCCTGGGCCTGACCCACCCCAGGACAGGGATGGATCCTGCCAGGGATGTCCCTCTGCCTGCCAGGGCACTGCTGGCTCATGCCCACCTTCTGTCGAAGCAGAAAGGCAGAGGGTGTTTTTGTCTGATTTTATGAACAGAAGATAAAAAAGTGAGTGCATCTTGGAGCTCTGAGGCTGCATATTCTGCAGCATCTCTGAGCAAGGAGAAAGCTAAATGCAGAAAACCCCCTAAAGCTAGAGATGCTCAAGGCTCCTTGGAATGAGATGTGGAAAAAAAAAAGGTGTTCTTTGGGGAAAAAACTTTCAGGGATATTTCCAGACAGTTTTCAGACTTGTACTGGAACTAGCCATGGGGAGATTGTAACAGCACATGGTGTAAACATAGAGCATGGAAATTCTGGTTGGTTTGAGCCCTATAGTTCAGACACTTTGTCATTCAGTTAGAGTAATTACTTTGGGGAAATTTAAATGAGAGAAACTCAGAGTAGCACAGTAATTTCTGGAGTACTTTGTACGTTTTCTATATATTTATTAATAAGGATTTAAAGAAACATCGGCAACTGTTCTAAAATTCTGGAGAGGTGATGCTGACTCCCAGCCTGCATCTTTTCAGCTTTGGACTGAGTGCAGGTATAAAGCTGCAGCCAGGGATTGAGTTTCACCTCTTTATCCCTGGGACAGCAGACAGAACACACAGTTACAACTGAGACTGAATCTCTGACAAAGCCTGGCACTTCAGGAAGCTCGACACAACAGGACTTTTGTGTTTTTAAATGATTAATTAGGTCTTTCTTTAAATAAGCAGACACTTGGACATTTAGCCAATATTCAGCTCTGTATTTGCCAAAATAATTGCTGACATGAGGTGAGGGCTCTTTTCAAGTCCTCTTTACCAGAAGCCATTCCACAGAAAATTAGTTCAATGTTTTGGGCTTCCTGCAATCTCCTTTCCCAATAATTAGTTCCATTAAAACACAAAATCATCTCTTTGCTCTGGTTTCTTGTTGTGCAGGACTCGCGTGCCATGGCTCTGGCATTGTCATAATTTTTATAACAAACAGCTTCAAAGTTATTTATTGTACAACATAAAAGAAAAACTAAAGCTTTTGATTACTGGCCTTTTTAGGGACTAGGTAGGTTGGCAAACAGATGGATTGGAATATGATAAAAGTGATCAACCTTAACTATAGCTTGGTACAACAGGAAGACAGAATTTAGGCCGATACTTAAATCCGGACTGCAGCTGTATTTCCTGAGTAGGAACAGGCTCCAGAATTGAGCATTTCATTAGGTAAAACATTTATTGACTTTACTAGTCAAAAAAATACAGTTTCTCTTTCAGTGACTGGGATTGCTTCTTTGCTGTTGGGCTTTTATCAGCACCACAGGCTGATTTTTGCCCAAAAATTCATGGCAAGAGTTCTTAGCTCTGTAGAGAGCAGCCATAAAGGTGTCAGGATTTGGGGTGATTTCCTGGGATTTCCTGCTGGTTTGGAGCTGGGGGAGGAGCCTCATTGCTGCAGAAGGGTGCCTCAAGGATGACTGAACACACAGAAGCCAATATTTGAGTAATTACTGAAAAATTATCCTGTGTAATAGCACAGTGCTTGGCACTGGATTGAGGGACTGCAAACAGACCCATCAGGATATCACAGTTTGCCTCACTTTGAACTGAGCTTCTGGATAATGTTTTCAATCAAAACTACCTAAAATTACTGTGCAAACCTAAACACCTTTAGACCAACTTTTGTGTGACAATTACTCTTATTCAGAAAGTATCTTACCAATATTGATACTTACATGCTGACCTAGGTCATGGCTGCTCAACTGTTGTTTTTTCTGTGATGCTGTAAATTTATACTACCAAAGAAAAATGGATTTGTTTGTTTCTTTCTTTCTTTGGTGGGTTGGCTGGTTTGTTTTGGGTTGGTTTTGTTCTTTTTTTTTTTTAAATTTTCTTTCCTTTTTTGTCGCTTACCTCCATGGTAAATCTAGAACAGTATATTGAAGTTGTTTGAGCTCAGGTATAAGAAGGGATCCAAACCCCAACAATTTCATGACCCCCTTTACCTCTCCTATGCTTACAAGAGTTCTAGCACAGTAATATTTCCTTTGAATTATTAATTTCCCCACACTCCAGATCACAGTTCACTGGAGAGAGCAGTAACTGGAGAATCTGTTCTATTTGGGATGATGGGCTTGTGATGAACATTTCTGTCCTTCCTCAGCAGCAGTGCTGAGGGATGATGGTGGGAAAGGTAAATCACACATTTCCTGGAGGGAGGTGATCGTGAGCAGTGGAATTGCTGCTGCTTAGCTGCACATTATTTTCCTCCTGTGCTGTTTTCATCCTGAAGGCCTGAGTTACTTGGCAAACAGGAACTCTTAAAGGCCCCTTAAAGTGCAATTAAACCAAGGGATAAATATCCATTCCACCTCTGAAAAGCCAGAGGCTTCAACTTCTGTGAAAGTTGGACCTCCCTCCCATGCATTTAGTGCATGAACACCATCCTCAGCTTAAAGAAAAAAACCAAATTAGGGGATGAGTAGTTTAAGTTATGTTAAATGTTAAATTTCAGTCCTGGCTTTCATTAAGTGACTATTATGTTTCTAAGTAAAAACTTCGCTTCCATGCATTCAATTATTATTAAAGATAATTCTTAAAAATCACTAATATAACTTTTTCAGGCTAGATTAAGTGTAATTTGAATCTGTATATTAATATTTTTGGTATTTGATTAGAATTCATCAATAAAACTAGCTTTTAATTATCCTTTTTGAACATTCTTCCTTATGTGGATGCTCTCCTTTGTGATAGTGTATAATGAATACACTTAGAAGCATCTGTGAGTTTTTGCTTCATGTACTTGACATGATTCTGGCCTTTTAACTTCTCAAACATTTCTCCAATTAAGCTGTTCAAGCCCTTAAGGCTGTCCAAAGCTGCTGCAAATTGATTGTTCCCATGATGGTATTTAGAATCCCTTGGTGAAACATGAGAGGGCAAACCCCAGCATTTTGTAATATCTCTTTTTTTATATCCTTGCCGATTTTCACGTTTTTAAAGGTAATCTGAAAGTTCCAGTTTTTCTTCCTTTCTTCCTCATCATCTCTCTCCTGTACTGATCATCTTGAAAAATGTTTATTTCTAAAGGCCAGCCTATCCTGGGTTAATCTTTAAAAATATTCTGTGGAGTACTTTTGGTTGGAGGAAATCTGCAGCATATTTGAGAAAGCCTTAAAAATTACTGAGAACTAGAATGGCAGCTGTAGGAATTCAGCAGTGTAGAGTTCTCGGGTGGTTTAGGGTGAAATGTTTGCCCCTTTTTGCAGTTTGAGGTGTTGACCATGTGGAGTCACTCATTACTGGGGAAGTCAGGGCACTGAACACCCCTGAATTTCTGGAATTCCCATTGGGATTTCATGGTGGAGAGGTCTGGTGCTGCTCTTCTACACGGGAGTCAGTTCTTCACTTCATCCAAGAAATGCTGCTCGTGCTGTGGCCTTACCTCCAATGCTTCCCTCTGGAGTCTCTCTGCATCTGATCCAAACACTTGGGAAAACCTTTGGAGGGCAATATTTGGTTGCTGGATCAACATTCACATCAAGGGCTGCCAAATCTCCAAAACTTCGAGATTTTCTCAAGTTAACAAAAAGCCGAAAGTATCAAGAATTAGTGTCAGTCTTTTGCAAATATTTTCTTTATATTTTCCGTAAGAACCTGCTAGTAACTGTGGATTTAGGAATGTGGTTTCCCTCAGAACACGGTGGAGTTGCTTTGCTGTTAAGTGAGCTCTTTTTGGTGTGCTGGGATTTCAGATTAGTGGCTGAGCATCGCTAAATGAGGTTTTCCCATTTATCTGCAAGTTCAGATATGGCCAATGAACCTGTTATAAGAGGCTGTAACAAAGTGGTGACTGGATTGGCAGGCATCAGAAATGAAGAGTTTATGACTTTATTTAGTTTGACATTTAGTCTTGATCCTCTCATTAACCACTGAAATCTCCTACTCCAGTAAATTCCTGGAAGCCCTCTCCCCTCTAAGCACTTTATTTGAGAAAGGCTAAAATGTAATTCCTTAAGCAGAGCTTCCAGTCTCATTAGTTTGACATTAAATCAGTTTGCTTTCCTGATTTTTATTTGCACACTGTTATTGATGGACATTTAATACTAAATTTCAACCTGCAGTGAAAAGAAATTCCAACCAGGCAGCAGATTGAAGGATGAAGCCTCTTGTTATCCGGAGCACCACTGCTCTTTTAAAGAGTGAGAATGGTTTAATTTCATCTCATCTAATTGTTATCAGCAAGCTGCCATTGGTTCATTAAAAACATTGTACATTGAAATAGCAGCACTCTAATGACTTTGTAGAAAGGTCTGCTTCCAAGGCACTTTGTTGTTCATGTAGACACAAATTAAAATGAATTATTCTGAAAATTATTTTTTTCAGTTACTTCATTTCATCATAATTTTCAAAGCTAGAAGTCGGAATCTAATTTTCTTCTTAAATTATTTTTAACATTTAAATGAGGAAGAAAGGAAACACATTTCTCTAGTAATAGCCTGAGACTTTAGCATCTTGTTTATGCTTTTTTTTAATTGCTTCTTTTCCAAAGGAACATTGTACCAGCTAAACTCATTGTCATATTTATCCATATATTCAATGTTACATGCTAATTTTCTGACAGTTTCTCAGAGCACTAACTTTGAGAGGATTTAGTGTTATTTCTAATTTTTGTGAGCTTCTTTGAATGAAAGATGAAGAAAATCAGTTTTCAGATGGATATTTAAATTGTCATCATCATCACCATCATCATCCATACCTTGGCTTAAATAACAAAACAACTGAGCAGTTTTTTCCCTGAAGAAAATGAATATCCTGATTCACTTTCAGACACTCAGTGTTGAAAGTCCCTTTAGTTAGAGCACCTTTGTAACTTTTCTGCCTACAGAAGAAACTTTCCTGTGTGGTTTATGCAGCTAAAGGAGAAAATATTGCAATTTTTAGTATAACTTTAAACATGGCCTGAAAATCATCAAACAGCAAAGCATAAGAGGGGTGTCTGCCCAAACTTCTGCCTTAAAATGCAACCTGTAGTGAGAGCAAAACAACTGAGTGTATTAAAAATATTTACATAAACGCTCTTGGCGCAAACAGCAGCAATGTGTAATTATCTCCTTGTTATGCTTTGCTCTCTGATTAGCATCGAAGGGGAGGGACCAGGACAGAATAGGCAGAGCAGGAAAGCAGCCAGCACATTTGCTGCCACTTGTGTATACATAATCTTAATAAATCAAATTGGCAAAGGATCAGCTGGCACTCGGCTGCCGTGTGTGTGTGTTCTGCAGCCGTCTTATACAAAATGTAATTTTTTGGACATAATCAATAATTATTATTGCAGGCATCACAATTAAACAGTTAGGAGCAAGTTATTAAACTCGGCTGATGGTGTTTTCTGTGAGAGGTAATGAACTGTGCACGTTAGAATTAATCTTACTGGGTTTGTCTGAGTTTGGCTCCAAAGGCACTTGGAGCAGGACATCAGCTGGAGCTGTCACTGGGACAGGCTCTCACTGTCACCCTCTGTCCCCAAGGCACAATGGTCTTTCTCTCCAGCTCTTGTGAATATCTCAGTGAGTTCTCAGACATTCCACAGTGCTTACTTGTCTTAGTAAGCAATTAGTTTTCTGCTCTCCTAAAAAACTTACTGCAACAAACTGCAGAGAGCATATCCATTATAAGGAAGTTTTCACTTTTTGGAACTTTTTCCCCATCTAATGAGAAACTCTGTGTAGTCCCAGTTGTTCAGGTTTTCATCTTTCCAGGACTGAAATTTCTTTTGAAGCTTGACATTGATAACCAGAACTCATTGGTATTGCTCCTTTGTTAGAGCCTTGTTTGCTCTGTCTGCCTCAATGCTGCACGAGTTATACTTGCAAATACAAGAAATCCTTGCAGGAATTAAGGCCATTACTGGTTTTGATAATCCTGAGAGTGGGCAACAGAGTCTGAGGTTAACAATTCAAGGTCATTCTCTGGGCAGCAGAAATTCATGCTGTGAACCCAAATTTATTTTGCTGTATGAGGTGGAACACATGCTCTACTCAAACAAGAATTCTGTATATGCTTAATTGTGTATATATGTATATCTTAGAGAATAACTGAGAAGATGTCTCTGGATGTTAACTGATTTAATACCCTGCTCAAAGCTCAAAGTTCAGGTCAATGACTTCGATTTAAGGTTTTATCCCTGTAAAAGTTTGGTTTAGAAGGTGTGAATGAAGTGGATCGAATAAAAGGAGCAATCAGCAGAGAGGTTTAAAATTAGGGGGGGAAAAGGGAGTTGGAGGCAGGTTGTCTATCCAAAAATTGGAAGGAAAAATGAAAAGAAAAGGGGAAAGAAGGAAACCAGCAAAGTGGGAATAGTGGCTGTAGTGGGCAAAGCAGGCTCAGCCAGCAGAAATTGATGCAATTTATTGCCCATTTAAGAGGGAAGGTGAGAAAGAAAGACAAAATCCACATCCCCTTTCCCCTGGGCACAGCTGTGCCCTGAGCAGGGCTGGCTGGAAATGGCCATGGCCAGCACGAGGCAGGAGAAACAGGGATTGTGTTCCCTCTCCAGTGTGGAGATGAGTCTGGAGATTTGCTCCTGCTCTCACTTCTTGAAAGATAAAAAAAATTGATCAGAGTGGAAGATGTTGCAGCTTCACCAAAACTTGTGACTTCAGAAGGAAAGAGGGAGTGATTCAGTTCTGGTAATGGGATTTTTGCTTTTCATTTGCTCCTTCCCAGGAAAAAAAAACCCCAAACATATATATTAGAAAGTGTACCCTCCTGACCTCCTCCCTTCCCAAATTAATCCACTCCTTATAAAGAGATATCACAGTCCAATGGCCATTTACTCATTTGGAAGATGTGAGAGACAGAGGAGTTGGATATCCTGCTTCTAAATGCTTCTAATATTAACAAAGGAAAGGAGAAAAGAAAAAAAAAAGCTTTCCAATATTAGGAAAGCATATTCATCATGACTAGAACAAATATATGCACTAATCTGCTGCAAAGTGTTGCTGAAAATGGTGCTCCTGAATGGAAGGGGAAGTTGGTGTTTCTCCCTGGAATACTCAGTCTGAACACCCAATTAGGGCTTATAGAGGCAATTAAGGCTGTGACTGCACTCACAGAGAAGCAGCAGAGTTGTTTGAGCATGGCATTCCACTTGAATTAATATATTCCACTTCTTTGGAAGGTTAATTAGAGCCAGTTGTGATGGGGGAAACGGAAAAGGACATGGTAGGCTGAAATTGCTGACTAATTCCGTGTTTTTAGCTGAGCAGATTATGATGGCAGCCATGGGTTTGTGGATACTCTGAATTTCTGCAAAAGATAAGCCCTTAATCAAAATTTTGGTAGATTTATTATTATTATTATTATTATTATTATTATTATTATTATTATTATTATTATTATTATTATTATTATTATTACCATCATCATTATCATTATTATCATTATTATCATTAATATTATTATTATTATATTTTATTTCTCCTCTTCACATTTTCCATTTAGCATTAATTTCAAATAAAAAAAGTCAGATTGTTTTCTGTAGATCTATAGCCATCACTATAGCAGCTCAAAAACTGAAGGTTTTATTTATACCCTCCTCCACCTGTAAAAACTTAACAGCTTTCTACATAAAATAATTAAAACCTGAGCTTTTCCTCTTTCTCTTGTAAAGAGCTCCTGTCATTTCCAAACCCCTTCTAGGACACCTGTACTGCCGTTGCTCCCTGCCAGAGCATTTAGACAATTTGTGATGTATTTTCCTCGCTATTGGGAGAGCAGGCAAAGCCGAATGAGCACCTGTTGGGTTGTGTGCTGCTCCTGAGTGCCAATTACCTGAGAATAACACGGTAATTATGTGACAAATGCCCTTGTGCCAGTGAGGGAGAGATCTGCTATTCCCCAGTGAAACAGTTGGATGCACCTCAAGGTAATTCTGCTTCCTTCAGAAAAGATTTGCTTCTTCACAAAAATGAATGTGTTGCTACATGATAACTTATTATTAAATGTGTAATTTATGGTAATTTTAGGTAGCACAGGCTGGCTGCCTTTTGGTCTTTGTTTCTTGAAAGAATGCCAAGCTCACGGATTTCCCATCCCGGGGCTTCTGCAAACTTCACCTGGTGTTTTGCAGCATCCAGTAAAACAGGGACAGTAGCCCATGGACCATAAATGAGTGACTGAGGTTCAGACCATGGAGAGGCCCTGAGCTGCTCTGGGACTGCATTCTAGGGAAGGGGAAAAAAGAATAAAACCAGGAAAAATGTTAATATGGATTCAGGCCTCTAGTGGGAAATTACTTAACCAAAAATACCAAAACTGTATCTCCCACATACCATTTTTAAATTAGTTGGGCAGTGTAAGTTGAAGAACAACAGACCATTAATTGGGACAGCAGGCCCATTAATTGACCTGCAGCTGGTTTTGCTGGGTTTTGTTATCCAGTTGCTGTTTCCTACAGTACAGAAACCAGTTTGATTGGGTTGATTCTCAGGCTCAACAGGCTTGAGAATGTTTATTCAAACACCCAGAGATTCAACATTCTGAAGTAAGTCTGGGACCTGACCCTAACAGACACAGCTCCCACCTCCAGATTTTGGCAAGTGTCAGAGTTGCAATGTGCCATTCCTCAGTTGGTGCACACTGGTGCTCCTACACAAAGGATGTGGCTCATGTCTGACAGAAATGCTGGCTGACAATAAAAGAGAGCTTTGCATTTATTATTTGATTCATTGGACTTTATGTCAGAGGGCTGCTCTTTCACCTGAAATGCAGGTAATGTGCATATTCAGCTGGCAAAACTGGCACTGAGTTTGGGAAGGTGGGGGATGATTACTCTGGTGTTTGAGGGTTTTTCACTTTATTTTTTAATGAAAAGTGCAGTCAACTGTCTCCTTGTGGAATTTATTCTCTGACTCCCTTCAGGAACAGTTGTCCTTCAATAGATTCTACAGTGCCCAAAGAGATATTTTGGTGAGGAATGCTTTAATTTCCAGTGGACTGTATGTGGCCAGCTGTTACACTACCAAAATCATGCAGGACAGATGTTTGTTAAAATGACTGGGATTAGAATAGATGCACTGCAGCCTTCTTATTTTGCCAATAGAATTAGGCTGCAGAAAAAGAACTTACTCTGATTAAATATTTTCCAAGTAGACACTTGCACATCAGAAGCAATAGCAATGGTCAGCAGCATTGTCTGATAATCTTTAGTGCCTTAGCAAGGATTAATGCTGCCCCAGTCAAAGAGAGAGAAAAATCAGAATAACAGGGGCATGTGCTTACATGACCCAAGTGCAGATTTTCTGGAGGTTGCTCTCTATTTCTTTGGGTTCCCTCTGCTCTGTGTGGAAAGCATGTTTATTCCCAAATACATCTGTATTTTACAAACTGATTGTCAGTGCTATAACTGCAACCAGAGCCCACTAAATTACTGCTGGGAAAATGTCCTCATCCATATTTTGTTCCCTTAAAAGTTGGTGTTTTTTGGGTTGGGTTTTTTTTTTTTTGGTTTTTTTTTTTTTTTTTGTGTTGCAAATGTGCCACGGTGGTTTTCTCTCTCCCATTCCAGCTGTTAGAGCAGCACAAATCCCGTCAGGTCTGACCTTGGTCCCACCCACTGCAGTTTGTGTAGGAACAAATTCTTTCCCAAAATAAAGAGGAGCTCAGCTCCTCGTGTCACTGTGCACTTACCCCAGCTGAGCCTGAGCAGCATCACTGCAGCCAGCAGTAAAGAAATAAATAAACAAATTCGTGCTGCAAAGTGTTCTCCTTACATTTTTCTTGTTTTTCTCCCATGGGATCAGAATTTGTGTTGGAAAGGGGTAGCCTGTGTTCAAGTGATGTGCAAGACAAAATCTTTGAAGAATCAAAACCACACCAAAACTGAATTTTTACAGTCCTTCCTTTTATGTAAAAACATTTAACATGTCTCTAACAGTCTTCTCTAGAGTTGGAATACGAATCTATAAAACTTTAAAAACCCAGGTATCTAATAGAAAATTCTATATCTGCTGTAAAAATTTTTAGGATGCTTTCAAATTAGAAATCACAGTCTGCAAATTGAATTTTATAGATACAGATATAGATATCCTCCATAAGAATGGATTTCAGATCAAAGTGAAATAAAAGGCACAACTCTTGGATTTCGCCACTGTTGTGGGGTTGTTGTTGTTCTTTTTAAAAATAAATACAACAGTAGAGAGAGTCTGGGTCTAGAATTTGATATGGCCAAAAGTAATTTTGTCAAGGAAATAATTCCAACGTAAATTCAGGTAGGAATATTGAGATATCTGAATTTTTTCACAAATTGTGACAAAAATTATTAACCTGCTCTTTCAGGAGCCCAGTGTGCAGTTCTCTCCAAGAGAGCTGCTGAGTAAGTTCCCTGAAATATAATTTTCTAAATGTTTGTGGCCTTTAGAGTTTACCAGGAAAACACTGATCAGTCAATCCCTGCCTCAGAATTACAGTGGGAAGTTTTCAAATTAAAAGTATGAAGTAAAACACAGAGTTGGAAAGCCATTCTAAGTAATTTCACTTCTTGAACTGTGATCCCAGACTGTCAGATGAAATGGAAAATGCTGTTTTGGTCATTTTCTTCCTCTTAATAAAATTGCAGCAATAATTGAAAGTGTAGGACTCTGCTCTGAATTTGGAATTTGATTCTTGAGAGTGTGAAGTGTTTTATGTGTCTAGAGGAGTGTAATTTGCTGGCTTTTACAAATGACTCCGATGCTGTGGGTACTTCAGCTCTTCAAATGGTGTCCTCAGAGCTGGAGTTTGACACCAATATTACAATTTTAAATCTGTGGGCTGCTGGATTTGCCACTGTGATTTGCAGCAAGAGGACACACTCCTTTAGCCAAAATTATTTTTTTCTTTGTTTTGTGTGTACCTGCAATGGGCAGTGCAGTGACCCTGCCCTGGGTGGGGCTGTCAGGCAAAACCTCACCATGGCAGGTAAGGGATCCTTGCAGGAAATTGCAGGAGGGATGTCACCAGAAAAAGTGGAAAAAGTGTCCCAGTGTCCCAATTGAGGGTGGGTGTTTTTTTTTTGTTTTTTTTTTTTTT